>CATQJA010001589.1:0-40301 GCA_958295435.1 Mesorhabditis spiculigera
TCTCTCGCTCGATTTCATGCCTCGCTTCCCTAAAGCCTGCCCCATCTACCGTACCCATCCACCTCGACCGCCACGTCCAGCTCGATCAATTCCCGATGATCCGCTGGCTCCAAATCCACAAGAATACTCCCAAACTGCCTGTCAAAATCCCGAATTACAGTGCCAGCGTGCCCGATGGTGCTAAAACGAGGACAAATGGTGCTCCCAAGCTCGGCAAAAGGACCAAAAAGCCTCGAAAACCGACTTTCTCGACTTCCGGTCCACATCGACGTCCAGATCAATCATTTCCGAGTTGAATCGATTGTTCAGGAACGCGGAAAACCGGGCGGATACCGTATCCAGGGTGGGGATCGTGTGGGAAATGTCGAATGTACTTAAATGCGGTATCTAGACGTGACCCTTGGGGCAAATTTGGGCTCAATGCAAGCAAGCCGAGGCTTTTTTGGAGCCCGAAACTGCAGAATTGGGGTCCCACCTCGCCTCCTGTGAACAATTTACATCCAAATCGATCAATTCAACGCCAGCGTACGCGGGGCTCCACCCGAACGCCTCCGCCACGACGCCCCAAGTGCCCGTGCACTCGAATTCGCTGAAATTTTCTAGATGAGCAAGCTAGCAAGGATTTTTTGGGAAGCGCGTTCTCGAGGTAGCTTAAGCCTAAGCCTAAACAGAAGCTTAAGCCTACGCGTAAGCCTAAGCCCATACCCACGCCTACGCGTAAGCATAAGCATATACCTAAGCCCAAGCCCAAGTCGAGTTTAAGCCTAAGCCCAAGTCCAATACTAAAGCCTAAGCCTAAGCCCGAGCCCAAGCCGAAGCCTAAGCTCAGCCGGAGCCTAAGCCTAAGCTAAGTTCAGCTAGCTAGGTGGAATTAACCCGGCTTCTATCAGCCATCGAGGCGTCTTCGAGCCGTTCAGGGAACGTTAGGCTAAGCTTTAAGCGCACTCCAAAGCCGAAACAAGCCTAGCAAGCCAGCAAAGAAAATTGCGGAAAGCCAAGCCAACCATAAAAAGCTCATAAAAATGAAGAAATCCGTACCTCTCCTCCCTATTCCCCTCGACCTCCAGCTCGATAAATTCATCCCTATAGGCGAGTTTTCGGTGCGGGACCCGAAAATGTGCCCAGGCATGGTGGGCGTCTGTTGCAAAATAGCTGGTACAGCCGAGAGAGGGGCTAAAGGTAGAAGATGAACAAGATTAAAAGGTACTGTACCCGCTTTCTTCCCTGATCTCTACATCCATCTCGACCAATTCATGCTTGTACCTCGAGAATCCACCATAGCTATCCGCACATTCCGCACTGAAATACGGGGGCGGTTTCAAGGGCCCAGGAGGTCGATTTGTAGCCTGTAGTTTCCCCGTTTCCGGCGGCATCTGGGGGTAAACGACCTTTATTTTCAATGGAGCTATCAGAATTGCGTCAAAAAAATGTATAGAGTACGTTACAATACGTTCCAGTCCGTTACAGTCCGTTACAGTCCGTTACAGTACGTTAAAGTACGTTCCAGTACGTTACAGTAGTTGCAATACGTTACAGTACTTTACAGTACGTTACAGCGCGTCGAATTCAAATGTTCAAACGCTTAGTAGTCTGTAGTCCGGTATATTTTGTAGTCGTCCAACCCTATTTTGCAGTCCCTAATTTCTAGGATTGATTCTGCAGCTTTGAGATATCTTGTAGTCTGTAGTCTATAGCCCCTCTAGCTCCGCCCACCTATCTTCTTGCGTCAATTCAATCTCCAAATCGACAAGCTCCTCGGTAAACGTCTCAACAAATTCGGTAGTATTATGCCCGGATTCGTACGAAATCCGAGCCATTGGGGTACTGTACCCGGGCCTCCAGGTAGAAAATAAATGGGTCCTAAATCACTTGCTAGTTCCTTTAAAATCAGCTTAAGCAGTCAATAGTGTAAAACGGAATAAGTCAGGATACGTACAGCCAAAAAGGGCAATCCATTGCCCCTCAAATCGTCCTTCCAAACGGGTCTAGTATTTGTCTGCCGCGAAGCAGAGTCATCTGGTTGAGTCATCGCTTTTTCGGGCCTCTACCGCGCCCGAAATTACAAGCCGTTGAAATGGAGTTGGTAATAAAGGTAGCTTAGTTCAAGCCTAAGGCTAAGCCTACGCATAAGCCTAAACTTAGGCCAAGCCTAAGTCAAGCCTAAGCCAATCGTAAGTTTAACATAAATTTACGAAAAGCGAGCATATAACAGAGTTACTTTGTGATTTTTTTTCGTATTACGTCCGGATTCCGCCCAGATTACGGCGGAATCCGAGACGGACCTGATCCGGAAGCTGATCCCTAACCGGAAATGGTCCGGAATTGGCACAGAAGTCCACAACACTCAATTTTCAGCATGTTTGAGCAGGGCAGGCCTGCAGAAGTTTTAAAGGAGTTAACGAGGTAAGGAAAAGAGAAAGACAGAGAGAGAGAGAGAGAGAGAGGGGGAGAGGGGAGAGAGGGAGAGTGCTAGAGAGCAAGAGCGTAAGAGAGGATAAAACGACAGCGAGAGAGTGCAAGTGCTTCTTTTAAGTCTCGAATATCATATCATGAATTCAAATAAACACGCAAAAGTCATGCTATAGCTAAAAAAATCAAAATTCAGAGAATACACCTCCAATAAAATAAAATCAGCGCTGTAAGAACTACCTTTGATAAAAATCGATAGCTTCTATTCCCCGTAGCCTGGTCGAACGCCCCGAATAATCGATCCTCATCTTGGAGCCCCAAATAGTACAGAAATTTGCGTAGAGCGTTGAATTTGTGCCAGCTGCGCCTTGTTGGGGGTATTGCCTCGTACTAGACAACCAAAAATGGGGCCCAGCTGGGCACGTTTTTCATAAATTTTGCTCGCCTCGTTCTCTCTCTCTCTCTGGCTCTCTCTGGTCTCTCTCCCTCTCCTACTCTAAGGGCCATGTTAGGGCCCACTTTTGGGAAAAGAAAAGAGGGGGCTGACGGAGAAGGGCACACATTTCTCACTATTTGACTGCTGGGGAATTCAGGAAATGGAGAGAGAGAGAGAGAGAGAGAGAGAGAGAGAAAGAGAGAGACAGAATTCCAAAAATCCGATAAAATCACCCGAATCACTGATTCACCAGATTCTCCCGTCGAAATTCCGAAACATTACACCCAGCGGGAGCCTGGGAAACGGAAAGAAACGGAAAAATGAAAATCGAAGCATTGGGGTTTTTTATGAATAAACCTCGTTTTCGTGGGGATAAGCCAATAGCTTAAAAGGATGAGGACAGAATCTGGCTGTCACTTCCCTTTAAAAAAAACATAGTTATAAACGTACACACCATGTAATTCTCTGTAAATTTTTCTGTTTTACGAGGCTGAGAAGAGCTAGAGAGAGAGAGAGAGCGAGAGAGAGAGCGAGAGAGAGGGAGATAGCAGTGAGAAGAGCTAACGCGAGAGAGTGAGAGACAGAGAAAAAGCTCGGGTTTGAGCATGAGCGATGAATAGAAAATAAGCCCACACGAGATAATTCGAGATAAACTGCAATCGATAGGCAATCAAATCAATATTCAGAGCCCGGGGGGTCGGCTCAAGCTCGCCGGGTGGGCCCTGTTGCTCAGCGCCCAGCGATCGGCTTGTGTTGTGTTGTGTAGGCGGTGCTCAAAGAAGAGAGAGGGAGAGAGATAGTCTCTCTCTCTCTCCCTCGTTTCGGCTGTAACAGCCAGCGGGGCACCCGACTGACTCCAACTGAAAATGCCCTCGGGGCACATTCTAGCGAGGGAGGGCAATAAATGCCAACCGATTTACAGATTTACTGGGTTGCAGCTGGAGGCAGGCTAGCAGAGGTTTTTGGGAGGTTGTAATTGAGGGTGGCTAGCAGGGATCCTTTCGGAACTCAGTTTTTTGGCAGGTTAGGCAGCAGCTCAGGCTTTTGGATGAAGCTTGGGGAAAGGCGTGCTAGCAAAGATTCTTTGAGAACTAGAACTCAAGGGCATGCGAGCAGAGATCTTTGAGGAATCCCAGTGCCAAGGTTGGCTAGCTGCGCTTTTATAGGCTTTTGAAGCGAGGGCTAGCTAGCAAAGACCCTTTGGGGACCCAAGCACATCCATCGACACCAGTTGTGACTAGGGTAGGGCATTCGCACCCGCGCGTTCGGCACGGCTGTCAAATTACAATTCCCGGGTGGGCTGTTATAATGCAAATCGCGTCTCTGGCTGGCTTCTTAAAATCTCAAGGAAGGCATGGGAACGCGAGAATCCTGAACTTACTAGGGAGGTATCTGAACTCGACATCGAACTTTGAAAAGTCAGATACACCATTCGACGCGCCTTGTCGAGGGGATTCCAAATATGTAATAAAATCAACCAGAGCCTATAACGATAAAAAGTTATGAGCATTTTAAGTTTTGCAGCGGAAACCGCCGCGGCGATATGAGCCCCTCCCAGTCCACCCTGTTCATCGGCCCCGTGGCCTAGTGGTGTGCGCATGGGTCTCCGGTCTGTACGACCAGGGTTCGGATCCACTATCGATTTTTATTTTTGCTTTTTGACCAGTTCCTACTTTTTGCATTTCCAAACTCGGGAATAAGTTTTTCTTGACTGTGTGCAAATGTTGGCAAAATCATCAAAAACCGCCCTTTTAAGACTCTGTACGAATTCGAAGAATGTAATTTGTCGAGAATAGAACAGTACATCTTGATCAGCAGAAAATTCTCTTTCGAATGAGCTATCTTACATAGGCTTTACGCGAAATTCTCGAAACGCCTTCGGCAAGCTGGCCATACCCTACCCTTACGCTGCATTCCAAAAATATTTTTTCCGGAAATTTTTGGCAGTCGTATGTAATATAGCTAACTTGAAAGAGCTTTCTTTGTTGAATAAAGAGCACTAATCAGTTTAGACTAAATTCCTACCCGCGGGTTGATACAGGGTCTCAAAGATACTGTTTTTCACCATTTTGTCGATTTAAAATGCTCATAACTTTTTACGGTTATACGCTCTGGTTGATTTTATTACATATTTGGAATCCCCTCGACAAGGCGCGTCGAATGGTGTATCTGGCTTTTCAAAGTTCGATGCCGAGTTCAGATACCTCCCTAGTTAAGCGTAAGCCGAAATAAGCTAGCTTCATCTGAAGAAGGTTCGCGATTTTTTGTTCATATGTTTTTTTATTTGTCGTTATCTGCATTTTGTAAAAAAATATTTATCTTCATAGAAACGCCCGAATCTAGTGGTACTTCCGGAAGCGACGGTGGAATCCGGCGTACTCTCCGCCCTCGCGACGAGCCGGGCATTTACAGTACTGAAAAAGAAGCATAAAGTAGCTTACAGCTTAAGGTAAGCCGAAGCCGAAGCTAAGTCTAAACCTAAGTTAAGCCTAAGCCTAAGCCAAGCTGAGCCACCGTTCTTTACCTGAGCATCTTTTCCTGGGTTTCCGGTTGATCCAGGGTATCCCTCATCTCCATCCGCTCCAGCAGCTCCGGTCCATCCGGGTTGTCCGGGTTCTCCCTTCGGACCAGGGGACCCTTGCTGAGCATCACGACCGGGGAGGCCAGGTTGTCCAATATCTCCGCCATCTCCAGGAGGTCCACGGGGTCCCTAGAAAGTATCGAGTAATCACTACGAAATTTTAAGAAATCTTTGTCTGAGAATTTGATAAATGTTGCTTAATGGGGGGGGATAACGGAGAGGGATACAAATCTAATTTCTGAGAAATCATCATGAAAATAAGCTGTTTTCAAGCTAAGCAAAACTCTTTGTTTACACACCTTCTGCGGCACCGGGCTCTCCGCATCATCACCAGGCGTTCCGGCATCCCCATGGGCCCCATCCTTCCCTGGTGGCCCAGGTGGGCCCATATCGCCCGGCATTCCGGGGTTTCCGTCTCGACCCGGGTGTCCGGATCTGCCCTTTGCTCCGCGCATTCCGCGCATACCGGGGTGACCGGTTGAACCGGGTGGGCCGGGTGGGCCCTGGGGGCAGTTGAAGCATCCGGTGGATTCGCGCTGCTCGCGGTCCTGGGCGTCTTGGCTAAAAATTGTGGTTTGAATTTTGTAGGTTTCAGTTTGAAGTTTCCTCAATGTTTTCTGCTAGCCTGCCCTCGCTTCCTAAATAATCTCTGCTAGTCTGCCCGCGTTTTCTCAATGATCCCCGCTAGCCTACCCTCGTTTCCAGACCGAGCAATTGGAACCTGCCCTCCATTCCTCAATAATCACTGCTAGTGTGCCCGCCCCTTCCTCAATGATCTCTGCTAGCCTACCCTTCGACGCTTGCCAATCCCTTTAAATCGTACCCATCCTTTCCATCAATTCCTGGCAATCCATCTGGGGCATCGGGTCCCTGGTCTCCAACGGGTCCTAGCGGGCCGGGAGGGCAAGAGTTCTCGGTGGTGCATTGGCATCGTTGGTCTAAGCAAAAAAAAATAGATAAATTCATGTCGTAATCGGATATCATCAGCGCATTAAATGTCGTAATCGGAAAGCTGAGCTTATCTCAGCATAGATTCGAAAAGCCCCAATTGATTTCATGCCGTAATCGAAAAAGATCTGGTGAAAACTCACTAAACGACGGGTTCGAGGCGGGGAAGACCTGAGTGGGAGGAGGAGATTGGTTTCCGGCGGCTCCATAGCTGGAAAATTAGGGGCAGCATGACCGGATGGAAATCGAGCCCTACCCTCCGTAAGCTTGACGAGTATGGCGGGTAGACGGGGTACCCGCTCCCAGGATCACCATATCGTGCCACATATCGTCGGTGATCGTCTGGAAATCGAGGTTTTACTTGGTTTTCGCGCCCTCTTGCTCTCGCTCTCTCTCTCTCTCTCTCTCTCGTTCTTACCCTCTCTCGCTCTCTCTCTGTCTCGCTCTCTCTCTAACTATCTAATATCCAGTAACTTACCCTAAAGTTCAGAATCTCGGCATCCAGCTCGCTCCAAATATCCGTCACCGAGGAGTACAGCGAGGCTGCGGCAAGCAGACAAACAAGCAGTGTGGCGCTCGAAGCGCAAAGCGCCACCCATGGGGCCGACGTGGTGCCCATACTGTAAGAGGGTACTGTAGGGGAATACGGCTGAAAATAGGATCAAGCAATGAAAAAATACAGCGGCCAGCGACTCAAACCTGAAGAGGAAAAAAATCAGATACCCCGGAAACTGAAAAGACGGTAAAATACTGCCGAAAGGCAGGGATACCCCACGGTTCCGACAGGCTCCAATGTACGGGATGCTGCGCCCCGGATCTGCGCGTCGCGCGAAGATTTATGAGCCTGGGGGAAGGCGGTGGTAGGTCTGGCTTTTCCTAGACGGCTAGACGCCTCTGGGGCAAATGCACTTTCTGCGGTTAAAGCGATTTAAAGAAAGTTAGAAGCGAAATTGGACTAGATTCTAACTGGTTACTGTAGCCGGAGTCAATTTTTAGCCAAAAATGCGCTAGAAATCTGGAAGAAGGCGAGTGTAAGGGCAGCAGCCGGCAGAGTCTAAGCCTAAGCCTGAGCCGAAACCTTGTCCTAAGTTTAACAAAACCTAAGCTTAATCCTAAGCCAAAGCCTGGGCCTAGTCAAGCCTCAGCGTGACCTAAGCTTAAGCCTAAGCCTAAGTCAAGCCAAAGCCCAAGCCGAACCCGAAGTCAAAACTCGGCGTAGCCTAAGCCAAGCCTAAGCCTAGGCCCAAGTCAAGCCACAGCGCAACCTAAGCGTAAGCTTAACCTGAGTCAAGCCTAGGCCTAAACCTAGGCCCAAGTCTAAGCCTAAACCTACGCCTAAACGGCGGCCTAAGCCTACGCCTAAGCCAAACCTGGAACTAAACCTAAGTCAGCTCCAAGCTTAAGCATCAATGTCAAACAGGCGAAGAAGGAAAATGCTCACAATAGTATTAGCTGAGCCTTGCCGATCCCTTTAAAGGACCACGGGCAGCCTGCCAGGCGTTCATGGGGGGGTTGTTATATAGCCTGAGAGCATGTCGGGTTCGGAAATCGCCCCTCGGCGCGAGCACGCCTCCCCCCCCCCCCGCCCTGAAATGGATATACAATTTTCGATCTCAATTCCAGTTTTCCGGATCTTTGCCCCTTGCCGGTTTGAGTCATGATTAGAAAGCGGCGAGAGAGGGGGAGCCTTTTCGAAAAAATGGAACCCCCTTTAGGGGAGACCGGATGCAGGAAGGGGAAAAGCCTGGAAAAGCCGAGAAAACGGTGAAAGGCAATTTGATCCGGGTGAAAGGAGACGGCTTCCACTAAATATGGACAGACAAATCGTCGCTTACCGTATCTTAAGGGGATTGTCATGGCTGTAAATCGCGGATGGTCGACTTTTTTGAGCTCAGCCAAATCGAATGCAAGATAGATTTCCACTTCACGGTCCCCTTAAAATTGCACAAACGGCATAGTCCAATTTTTTCAATATCCGGAAAAATGTACGCTACCGTAGCCAAAAGGCTAAGTTAGAGAGAAAGCGGGGGAGCGGCGGAGAGAGATAGTGAGAGCGAGAGAGCGAGAGAGAGTAGGAGAGAGAGCGTGAATGCTTGAGAGAGAGAGAATGAGAGAGAGAGTGAGAGAAAGAGAGAGAGGGAGAGAGCGTGAATGCCTGAGAGAAGTGAGAGAGATCGTGAATGCGAGAGGGAGAGAGAGCGAGAGAGAGCGAGAGAGAGAGCAAGATAAAGGAGGAGCAACGGATTGACCAAGCCCCGCTGTCACGCTCACTTTAAAAATCTAAGGATCGAACATCCAGCTGCTGGAATTTTTGTCTCTCCCTCCTACCCTCTCTCGCTTTCTCTCTCTCTCTCCCCCTCTCTCTCTCTCTCTCTCTCTCTCTCTCTCTCTCCCTCTCTCTCTCTCTCTCTCTCTCGCCATCCTCAAAGGCATGCCGCATCAAAATCCAGTCCCCTCTATGGCTGGCAGAATCCGCTGCGATGAGCAATAAATTCGTGCTGCCCCTCACTTCACATTGATGGACCAAAAAACAACAGATCAAATTAGAGACATACGAAATGTCGTGCGGGGTGCTCAGTGGCTCCGAAAAACCGAAAAACGAGGAGGGGCAGTTTTCCGAAGCGCGGTCCCTAGGGTTGCTGGGGGTCTGGGCAAAAACGCCGAAAGCGCACATTAAGGGCGCATTTTTGGGATTGTGCGCGGCGGAGCGTGGTGTAGCTGTCGAAATGCTAAAAATTGGACTGGGTGATGAGTTGATAAATCAAAAAATTCGTGTTGAAAACCTGCTAAATCGCGATATAAAGTGTATAAAATCATTGTGTAAATTCCATAGCTTTGAATTAACATTTATAAGTATCAAAACACGGTATATAATTAAATGACACAAACGGTAAAGATGGGGAAGGGGCAGCACCAAGATCAGTGCCCTCCCATACAGGGTGGGCAAAAAAAAAAGATCCGAGTTTGGGGCAGAATAACTCGCGAACGGTTGAGAATCGAAGGTGCGTTACCATGCCAGAATGCTTAAATATGCTGGGTATGAAGATTTAACACAACTTGATTTTTTCGATTTTTGGCGACGTATCAATACAAATGACACCCGAAAACTGTGCGTTCGGGGGAACTTCATTTGCATTTTTCTCAGTTTCCTGTGGTGGCTGGGTTCTAATTTTTTCTATTTAAGTTAAGATAGGTAGTAGATATGCACCTACAAAATTTAAGAATTTTTGAGGGTCTGGTTGAAAAGTTATAGAGGAATGAAATTTTGTATGGGGAAATTTCGTAAATTTCGAAAATTACAAAAACCTATGGCCAAAACATCAGAATAAGTTGTTGTAGAATAACTACGGACCCTATACAACCGCTTAAATGCACTTAAAAAATTTTCGAGATCGATGAATTTTCGAGTTTTTCAACGACCCCCGGGTCATGGATTTTTCGAGGTCTCGAAACCGGACTTTGGAAAAATATTTCTAAATTGCCAAAGGGGACTCAGCTATTTTTTTTGGTTAGCTATGTAGTACTGGGGTTTATCAATCATCTACAAAATTCCGAGCTACCGTACCTCTTTGGAAGGGCGTCTTTTAGGGCCTCCAAAACGGTTGGTTCGTGCTTTTTTCCAAAACTCGCTAACAATTTATAAATTTTAACAGCGCTATGAAAATTGTCATTTTAATTTATCTGATATTATTTGAATAGCGCATCCTAAAGCCAGGTTCTTGAATTTATTTGACCAGCCGTTGGCGCCAAGAAAATTCATCAAAACCCGAAATAAACCGAATTCGAGCATGCGTAAAAAAATTTTGGAAGGTGGAGTCGTAGAGATATTTTGAGCAATAAGTCAGTACCATCAGTTGAATAAAACTATGCAAAGCAATAAAGGAATTTCACGTCGCAAAAATTTTAAGAAGATTTCTAAACTTCGATTTTGGAATAGGGTCTTCTTCGATTTTGAGCTGAAAGTCACCATAATTTTGAATCAGATGCTCCGGAATTTGACAGGCGTAAATAATAACATCAAAGCTATAATCGTATCCAGAAGACTTAGGTGGCTTTTTTTATTTTTAAAATTCGAAAATTGACCCGGCTACTCGGACCCAAAATCGGCTCTCTGGCCTTGTTTTTCACTTTGCCTCGTAACTTTGTTATTTACCACCAAAAATCAGTAATTTTTGACCAGCTATCTTACAACCACCTCTAGAAGGCCCTCGAATTGAAAAATCGTCAGTTTATGGAATTTTGTGATGGCATGCTAAAAAGCGCTCCACCGGGGTTACGGTAGAAAACCGAAATTTGCGGTTTTCGTGGTGTTTTTGCCATGGAATTGTTTCGATCTTTTGGTAAAACCAATAGTAGCAGTTTTTGGACCAATTGACCAAAAAATTTACAAAATTCTGTGGCAGAACTTGAAAATCAGTTTTTGGTCTTTTTCCCGAACGTTTGTGGATAGTACGTTCTCGTATTCGGCAGCAATGTGCCACAACCGATTCCCTAACCACCCTGAAAATTTCAGTCGGATTGAAGCTAGGGCGGCCGAGAAAAGCGACAAAAACTAAACCTACAGTACCCCGCTGGGGCACGTTTTAGCAAGCAATACAAAAATACCATAGATTATGTTGGGTTCTGGTGTGGGATCCTAGATTATTATTTTGATAATTCATTGGCAAAAAAGCAGCCATGGGCAGTGAGTTAGAAGTGAGTTATGACTCAAAGAATAAAAATAGCGAAAAAACGCTAAAATTGTTTTGTTTTTAGAAAATCGAATAGGCCTCGAAAAATTCTAAGATTTTGCCATTACATTTCTACAAATTTATACTATTTTTAGGCCAAAAATCAGAATTTTCCCACCACCCGTTCAAGAACGCACAATTTTCGGTCGTAACCAGCGTCAATAGTACAGTTTCGTACTCAAAAATCGAAAAAATCAAGTTGTGTTAAATCTTCATACCCAGCATATTTAAGCATTCTGGCATGGTAACGTACCTTCGATTCTCTACCGTTCGCGAGATATTTTGACCCAAACTCGGATCTTTTTTTTTTGCCCACCCTGTAGTAGAAGTGGTAGTAGCAGTAGTAGGGTACGACGGTATCTCCAAGGAGGGTGGGTACACGAAGGGTCAGAAATCGAAGAAAAAGGGGAATAATTGATTTCATAACGCGCCGGAAGAGCTGGGTATGACGAATGGATGGTGTGTGGGTGTATTGAGAGGAGAGTACGAATGACACTGGACGAAATACAACAAACAACGAACGGTGGACACATTAATAGATAGTAGGGTACAGATATATGATCTCGATGGGGTTGTCACAGTGATTGGGATAGGCAGAGGTGGGGAGTACATTAAATAAAGTTTAAGAAACCACCCTCTAAAGGAACTGGCAAGGCAAGTGGTTTTGTGAAGACCGCGATAAGCAACGCGCCTGTCGTTTTTCCGTTAAAAAGCTTGCGTAATCGATTACGCCATAGAAGCGTGGCGTTATATCCATAGTTTTGCCTTGCCGATCCCTTTAACGCTCGAGAGCTACGGTATTTCGAGCGCGGAAAAGTCACAGTTGAGGGGACATTGCGCACAAAAGAACACGAATTTTGCATCAGGGTCACAATTCTGGGGGGCTGAGCACGTGATCGATTTTTGAAATTGTTGGTCTACGGCGTCCGGGATTCCGATACCGTAGTATCGCCGTAAAAAGTAGCCGATCGTAACTAGTAAGGTCTCGGAACCGCCGTCCCAAATTTGGAGGACGCAGAATTCCGGTACGCTACTATCCCGTAAAGCGACGCCGATCGTACAGAGTAAAGTGACGGAATCCCCGGGACCGACCAACGCGGAACGTTCCATAGCAATACTGTCGCCTAAAGCTACGATTACGGTATAGGTAGTTGGGTGGGAATGGAAATCTATGTCTCAAAAAGAAATCGCCGATGCGTGTGACAGAAATGCGGGCGAGAAAAAGGAGAAATGACGAAAATTAGCTCCATAATATGGGGGGTGTTGAGCAACGGCGGCGGGGAGGAGGAGGAGTTCGACAACGAGGCATATTCAATGGGGGGAATATATAGAGCGGGTTTATTGCAATGGGTTGCGCGAGATTTCGAGAACAATGGGCGTGGAATATTGGTGGTGGACGACGTCTTCGCGGAGTTCAGCGCGTTCACGAAGCGTAGATGAAGTTCTGGTGCGAGTTGGACTGGGAGGGGGGCGGCTGCTGCTCGCCGTTCTCCAGCGGCTCCTCGGCGCTTTGCGGTGAGATGGAGGGTGCGCTCTGGAAGAGGGTACGGTAAAAAGGGCACATTTTCAAGCTGTTCAAGCTGAATTTGGAAGTTTTATATTTCGCAAACAAAGAATGGCGAAATTCCAAAAAGTCGATCATGAGGTAAATGTCGCAAAAATGTCAGCACTCTCAAAAAAGCGCAGTTTTATGGAATTAAATTTAACAAGAATTTTTGCTCACCTCGACCTCCTTCTCGTCATTGTCGCCATCTTCCTCCTCGCCCTCGCATTGGCCCTCCGTGGCCCCAGCTTCTTGGCAAAGTCCCAACAGAGCGACCAGGTCAATCTCTTGGCCCTTGATAATTTCGGGCGTGACGGCGTTCTCGTTGGCTGAAAAAAAAGCTGGTTTAAACTTTAAAGACACCTGGAAGTCGAAAATTAAAACAAAAACTATTTTGCCATAAAAAGCTAGTAAAAACGCTTACTGGGCATGTTATTCTGCTGGGCAGCGCTCTGGGCAAAAGCCTGGAAGAGGGCCTCGAAATCGACGGGAGCCTGAGAAGAGGCGGTCTGCGGGGTGGACGGCTGGCTGCCCGGCTGGGAGGGCTGACCGTTTTGGCCCTAAAAAATTTATAAAAATGATAAAAATACAAAAAACTATCAAGCAAAAAAACTGCTTACATTCTGCGGCAAGTGCTGCACCATACGGCCCAAATTCTGCAGGGTGCCCGGTGGGAGGCCGAGCTCGATCTCGCGCTCCCGTTCCGCCACTCGCTGCACCAGCTTCATGGCCCACGTGATTTTGAGCTTGATCTGGAAACAGGAATTTGTAAATTAGAGATTAAAAATACAAATTAGAAAACAAAAAAATTTTACAAAAAAATTCGAACCTGTCCACCATGCTCCTCGAGCAAGCCGGGCGCCTTGGCGACGATGTAGTCACGGGCAATGTCGAGAGCACGCGACGCCGTCAGGTGCTGGCCAACGTCGGCTTTTTTGTACTGAAAAATAGTCGATTACTTGGGCGGTTTCAATCCTAAAAATTTGCCGAAAATGAAAATGCCGAAATTTTAATTTTGTCGAAACACCGAAAATATCGACAAAATTTATCTTCTCATTTTGACCGAATTTTCCAAACCTAGTGAAATAGGCATTTAGTGATAATAATTTTCAAATTTCGACACGTAGCGCTAATCCCAAAAAGTTACCTGAACCATATATTCGACGAGGTGCATGTCGAGCTCGTCGCCGATCAGCTTCGGCCTGCCTCGACCACGGCCCCGGACGAACATCTGATTGCCACCAGGTGTGGAGAGGCCGGACTGCATGCCGGGCATCCCGTTCATCTTGAAAGCCTGGAAATAGAGATTTTAAATTGTAAAATAATGTGAACAAATAGCGCCTTTAATGCATCAGCAATTCACCTCAAAAACTTCATAATGCCGAAATTTAGCATAGGATTTGAGCTATTTTTCGGGAAATTCGGTTATGTAAATTTCGGCATTCTGAATCCCGACATTATGAGATTTCCGCATTATGAATTTCGACATTTTGAAAGTAACCCCCGATATTTACATGAACAAACCAAATACTATGCAAAAACGTCGACACTATGGATTTCGACATCAAGAAACCCGAAATTATGAAATTTCGACATTCCGAAAAAAATACATTATGACAGGAAACCTAATTTGCATAATACAAAACTATTCAAAAAATCACTGACCATCTCCCCATTTGGCTGAGGCGTCGATGGGGTAGACGGGGTGTGTGTCGGAGTGGCCGGCTCGTCGCGACCCGTTGGAGTCGTTGGGGTGAGCATCGGGGGCCCGCCGAGGAACATGCCGGGTAGACCGGCGGCCGCGGCGGCCATGATGGCTTGCTGCTGGGCTAAAAAAAGAGATTTACAATGTTATATTACAAAAATGCGTAAAAAGGTGACGCTTAGCTTCAAAAAAGTCACCAAAAAGCGAGGACACACCCTGTTGGGCACGCTGGGAGTGCTTGCGCTGATAGTAGGCGGCCACCGGGGCCGGGATGTTGAAATGGCGGGCGGCGGCGGCAGCGCCGTGCATCTGGGCGTAGGCGGCGACCTGCTTCTTTTCCTCGCTGGTGCAATACTTGGAGCGGCGGCCTGGCTGGGAGGACTGGGTGTCCTGGGCCATCAGCTGTTGGATGAATTGCACCTCGGATTCGGGGAGGCTGTTCTGAAAAAAAGCTGGAATTAGCCCGGAACAATGATTCTAGGATTAATTCCTTAATTACTAAATATTATTATTATTCTATACTTAATATGAAAAATATTTAATCAATTTTGGAATTTTCTAAACTGTTACGAGACAACATTTTAAAAACGTTTATGTAATCTACAAAAGTCTGGTAATAAGAGAAACATTTTGTAGCGTTTTTAATTGGTTTCCATACGTCCGAAAGCGTTAAAAAATTTCAGATTCAAAAAATCCGATTTTTTTTCACCATTTTGCGGCATAAATGGTAAATTTTTGACGTTTAATCTCCTTAGAAATGGCGTAAAATCCTCTAAAAAACAATCGATTTTCTCTATTGAAGTTAAGCCTAAAAACCCTCACCTTGTCCTCATTGGGCGTGCGCGGCGTGTTGGGCGTCTGCGGGTGGTGCGAGGTGTTCGGGGTGAGATTGGGCATGCCGTAGGGGAGATTCGGGGGCCGCATGCTGATCCGCGGGGGCATTGAGCCATGCTGGGACTGTTGCTGGTGCTGGAGGATCTGCTGGGCCTAGAAAGATTTAATAAAATGTGTTTAATAAAAATTAGTTATTACAAAAACTAAAATTCATGAAAATATCTATTTGTAAAAATCTATTAAACTTCTTATATTACAATCTACAGATCTCGGGACTCACCCTAGCCGCCCACTTGTCGTGCTTCATCCCCTTGATGTGCGTCTCGCAGGGCGGACATAAACAAGGTCGGACATTCATCGTGTTCAGGATGACGCTCATCTAAAGAATACACATCATTAAATGAAAAAAATCGATACCTGATGCGAGAGGAAAGTGCACTGGCGGCTGATGTCGTTCAGCTGATCCTGGATGCTGGATGTCGTCGAGGCTTCAAAGTCCATAATCTAAAAACGGGCTATAAACTACAAAAAACGCTGATTTACCTGGCTGGGCTCGCCGTTCTCCTGCGGGTCGCCGTTCTCGTTGAAGCTGTGGGCCGAGCCGCTCTCCATCTGTTCGTCATCCATTGGAGGGGGAATCTGGAAATCACAAAAATGATTAAATATAATTGCTAAAACACAAATATCTTCATTTTAGAAAATAAGGTAAGCCCCAAAAAATGAAAAGTTTGATTTTAAGGACAGATTTTATTTCAGAAAGGAAGGGGAAGCTAAAAAACAGCTATTCTTCAAAAAAATTAAAAAACACATTTTTAAAGCCTAACGCAATTCTTATGACAAGATAACAACCTTAAAAAGACGCCAGCATCATTAAAAATAATCGAAATCGCATTTTTAAAGCCTAACGCAATTCTTATGACAAGATAACAACCTTAAAAAGACGCCAGCATCATTAAAAATAATCGAAATCGCATTTTTAAAGCTACATTTTTATTGCAGACAAAGGAAGACTTTAAAGCAATCCAAACCAAATTTTTAAAGCGAAATTCTAGCTGTTAGGAAAAGTAGCACCTATAAATAGCGTCAATTTTTGCTAAAAACCGCAAAAAGGCGGGTGTGTACACGCAAAGGGTGGTGGGCAATTTCGCAGAAGAGCTCCTCGGGGCAAATTTATTTCTTTTTTTGAGTGTATAGCCCCGTGCTTCGGGGGCCAGCAAAATAGGCGGCCGCTCTGGAGCAGCAGGGGCGCAGGCTTTTGGCGAAAGGAAAATTGAATTTCATTTCTTTTTTCGCCTCCATGCCCCCATTTTGTGGGCCCTGGAGGGGTTTTTTGAAAAAAAAAAAGAAAGAAGGAGAGGAGGGGATCAGATAGAGAAGGGCTGATTTAGGTTTGATACTTTAAGCGTTAGATTTAGCCTTTAAAGGCTCGAAAATCCTATACAAAAAAAAATCGAAAAATTTGCGAAAACACGCTTTTGAAAAATAATAAAAATTGGTAACCGCGAAAATAGGAGATGCTGAGGGCCGATGAATCAGGGCAATGACTCAAAAATATATATGAGGGGCAGCCAAGGGCTTCTATCTTTATTAGCAGAACGGAAAGCAAAAATTTGGGCCCAGAAAACGCTTTTGTTATTCTATAAAATAATTTCGTAAGACCGTAGTCGCTTGGCACTGGGCTGTTAGCGGGGGGGGGGGAAGACAATTTTTCTCTTGTTAATCCTGTATATCCCTATCAATAAAAAAAAACATAGGACATTTTATAGCATTTTATACAGTTTTCAGTTATCGACCCGGCCACGAAAATGGTCAAAAATTCTGAAAAATGCTCAAAATTTTCATTTTTTCAAAAGCCTAAATATCTATCACTCTCTGGCAAAATTCGAAAACTAATTATAAAAATACGTTATATATGATTAACAGGCAAGTCCGGGCGGATAATAAAAATCCAGAAAAACCAAGATCAATATCTAGAGTTGTAAAGTCAAGTCAGCTCGTAAAAAGCGGTGCAAATTCCGATTTTACTGCATTTTTGGAAAACGTCATAAAACGTGTATGTAAATCGATATGGGAAATTCGCAGTGTGGCAAAACCGCGCCGCTAAAACCAAAAAGCAAAGTCGCCAAATACCGTGTGGGTTTGCGTGTGTATGTGCAGCAAAAATATAAACCGTTTTCGGGCAACCATGGGGGGGTCCATGGCGGCCGAGCAAAAGCGATTAGAGATAATAAAATGTGTGGAAAATGGAGAATTCAGCAGGTGAACAGACACACTGACTGACAAACATACACAGCCACACAACGCAAAAGCCTGATAAAAATATAAACCCGCGGCGAATGCCCCAAATTCGAGCGATTAAAATTTGTGGATGGGCAGTCCGGGGGGAGGCGAAAATATTTACGGAAAATATGGATTTTGTAGTTTTGCATAGTTTTGGGAGGCACGATTTTTATAGGGACGGGCAAGGCAGTGCTTCGGGAAGCGTAATGGACAAGCCAAAATGCCGACAGCCGAAATGCCGACAAAGCAAAGCCCGATAAGTTAAAATCCCGAAGCCGGAATGCCGATAATCCTAAATCCCGACAAGCCAAAATGCCGACAAGCGAGAATACCGACAAGTCGAAGCCCGTCAACCGAAATGCCGATAAATCAAAATCACGACATGACAAAAAGTAATCCCGTCCAGAATTTTAGCTGTCGGCATTTTGGCTGTCGGGATTTTTGTGTTTCCTTGATCACGGTTTTCAAAATTTCTTCCGAAAATCCATAGCCAAAAATTTATATTTTAGCCTTTCCATCCCTTTAAACGCTCGGAAAAATGAAATTCCTCTAAAAATCGGCCCAAACAAAAATTGGTCCGCGAAAAATTGCGTATTCAGAATTTTGCGCTGTCGGCGCGGCAGGATGGAGGGTAAAGCGGGCCCCCCGAAAACCGAAAAATTTCCAAAAAGGTCTCCAGGGGGGCAGCGCTACTCAAAGATTAATGGAATGGGAAATAGAAAAGTATGAGAAAATTCGGCGGGCCCTTTTCCTTTCCGGAAAAGGCCGCGTCCCGGGTTTTCAATAGGGCGCACCGCGCCGGAAAATAGAAAATTTAGAATTTTAAGTGGCCCGCGAGTAGACCAAGTAAAAATACGGGGTTTTTTGTGTGCGCACAATTTTTATATTATTTTTATCGGGGGTTTCGAATTGTATTTTCGCGAGCGGGGGATTCGTTTCTCTCGTTTTGGTGATTTTCTATTTGCCGGCCGGTAAAAGATAAGACCGCCACATCGAAAAGGGGATTCAATATTTTTTGTGAGCACAAAAAAGGGGGAAAAGGATTGATAGAGGCGGAAAGTGGGGGAAAACTAGAGAGTCAGCAAAAAATTGGGCTATTTAGAGTGCGGAGATAGTTAAGAGTGAAAAGTTCTTATATTTTTGTAGTTTTGTAGTTTATTAAAAAATTTATCTAATCTATTTGCGACATTGTTCATATAACTTAGGAAAAATTATTAAATCTGTTTCCGGCATTTTTCATAATTTCTACACACTAAAAAGAGTATTTTCTAGTCCACTTTCGACATTTTTTACATCATTTGCACGCCCTAAAAAATACGTTCATACCCAGAAACCATAGCGCAGTCGGTTAAGCGTTTGAAAATCAACCAGATGATGCGGGTTCAAATCCCCGCTGCGATTTTTGCAATTTTCTAGTCTCTAGTTAACTTTCGTAATTTCCACAAAATACACGCCTCTATCCCGACTCTGACTAAAGTCAATAAATGAAATGTGGGGCCGCCTGGGTGGTGTGTATGTGTGCGGTGGTGGTGGGGGCCGTAGGGAGAGAGGGGGAGCCGTGCGGAATTTTCGAGCCGAAATAAAAATTATTATGTTTATCGGGGGGTCGGCGAGAGAGGGAGAGAGGGAGAGAGATACGGCCCAAGAGAGGCCAGAGCTTGGGGCCCTTTTTGGCTCCTTAGGGCCTTTAGTGCCGGCGGGCCCCCTGGACAAGCGCTGTGCTGGACACACGCACGCAACTTGGTCTCTCCGGTTTTAGCGGCTTCTCTCCCCCCCTCTCTCTCTCTCTCTCTCTCTCTCTCTCTCTCTCGTTCTCTCTCTCTCTCACTCTCTCTCGCAAATTTCCCTCCTTAGCCCCGGGATTTCGTCACAGACCGGAAGAGGTCGGGGAATTTTTGAAAAGTTCAAGGAGTTCAAGTAGACGAGGAAAAATTAAAATTCAAAAATCAATTAAAATGGAAAAAATTGAGCAAGAGCCACATTTTCTGATTTATAAAAAAAATATCAAAACTACCTTTATCCCAATTCTACATCCCAAAAAGGTCTCCAAAATGCGATTTTTGAATGCCTAAAAAACACAAAAAAGCTGGAAAACCGTAATTCCAACCAAAATTCTGAAAAGGGCTAGCTTGCCAGACACTTTCTAATTTCTAAAAAACGCCCGAACGCTACCGTAACCTCCGTCAATCTAAAATTCCGCTCGAGAGCCGGGGGTAGTTTTTGCTAGCGCCCAATTCATAATATTTTCAGGGGGAGGGTCTCGCAGCGCGCCGAGTTCTCTTAGCCGGCTTTTTTATAGAACCAATTCCGTTCCGGCGGGCCATCCGCCCCAATTGTCGGCCCCTAGCCATTTAATATTTTAAGGAATAGCTGGGTGAAAACTGGAAATGCCCAATAGCTTGAGCAATAATTTCAAAAGCAAAAAAAATTAAATTAACGCCCAAAATACACTTATTTACTAGGCGAAAATCGTGGTGGGACCCGATGGTGGGCGGCGGGACAGAAAGCCCAGAAGCTCAATAAAGAAAAAGCCGGTGAAATTGGCGAAAAAGGCACACAGACAGCGCCGCGAAAATTGAACTGAAAAGCCGGCGGCTAAAAGGGCACGGGATGGGGTGCAAAATCGGAAAATTGAATGTGGTCGGGCTGAGTTTTTCGGGGTTCCTAAAAAAAGCTTAAGTGAGTACTAAAAATCCAAATAAGGAACTTTTCGACATTGGTTCGATCTAGTCTAAATTCAAATGAGCTCAAAATTCTGTAGTGTAAAAATTAAGGTTAAATTTTTCAATTTTTCAATTCTCAAAAATCCTACCTTATATAATTTTGGAGTGTATCTCTGTGTGTGTGTGTGGACGTCACTTTCGAGGCCCGATTTGAGGGCCTTCCCGTGTCCCAAATGCGCTGATTTTTTGTCACTTGGGGGAATCGACCCTCCTCTTTCCGATGGCGTTTTCAGAATTTCGATAAAATACAAGTTTACAAAGTTAAAGCCGGTTTTATTCATTTTTGGGGGTAATTTGCATAATATGAAAAAAATACAAATTTCCTCATTCTTGCAATTTGCCCGCGCGTGTGTGGTCGGTGGGGGGAAGGGGTCCAAAGGACCCGAGCTATCGGAAAGTCAAATTTTTCATGCAAAAGGCCCAATTCCAGCGCCCAAGGCCCGCGAAGCGGGTTTTGGGCGCTGGTAACGTAATAAAATATAACTAACAATCCTTTCTACAGATCTTGCTTTAACCTGGATTCAATAACATCTCAAATTTAATTAAAATTCACTTAATAATCGCTCAAAGTGCAGCGGGCCTTGCGGCTTTTGACGAATGGCGAAAAGGACGAAGAAGAAGATCGATCGTGCTAACCGGGGTTGGGCCCCGGAAAACTTTGTATAATGCCAAAATTATGCCCTCAGAGAGTCTAGGGAGCGGGGGGAAGGGGTGGGCCACCCGCAGAGTGGCCCTGGGCCCTCGACCTCCCCGCGGTTCCCCTCAAAAAGTGGTGTTTATTTAAATTTCGGACGCGGGTGGGGGGAGTCGATATAATTGGGTCTTGCGATGAATCGGGAAAATGAAAGAAAAGCATGTTAAAAAGAGTAGCAGGAGTAGAAGAATCTTAAAAAAATCATAGAAAACCTTCCTAAAGGCGTATTGCCGCTCAGGAAATGATAGAAAATACGAAACATGCAAAAACATACTATTTTTTAATTCCGAAATGGTATGGAAAATGAATTAGATTACTTTTTTTTGTATAAACGTCCTTAAAGCTATATAAATATAAAGTAAATTGGCTTTTTCAGCGCTACATCAGCACAGAAATTAGATTTACAAGGCTAAAAAAGGCGTTTAAAAAGAAAATACATAATTTTAAAACCATGAGGTATTTTAACAACTCAGAAATGACTAAAAAGGCATGCTAAACCCCCTGAAAAAGTTCTAGCACGCTGAAAATCCATTAAAAAATCGACAAGCTCGAAAATAAAGAAAGACGGTCCACTCCAGAGCTTCAGCCCCCCACCAAAAATCGGGTGTTTAGGAAAGTCGGGGACTCTATTTGCGCACAGAAATGGGGGTCCTGGTCCGGGGGATCAAAGGAGGGAGGCCCCCCTTTTACCGTATACCCCCTCGGGGGCCCGCAGCGAAAACGAAAAACGACAAAAATTGCGGGCGCGCGCGCAGCGCCCCGAAGTCCGGAGGGGGAGGCGCAAACATTCATAGAAGACAGAAAATAGCGCGCTCGCGCGGGTGCGCGCTGAGCGGACGCTTGGAGCGGAAAATAAATAAAGTTTTTAGGGAGGGCTGTGTGGGGTGAATGGAAAAGAGAGGGGAGGGGGGGCCTTTTGGTGGGTCCGTTAAGCCGTTTCTAGCGAAATTGGGCTATTTGACGGTGTGCGGGGGAATTGGTGGCGCGGGGGAAAAGCCAAAAATGCTGGATTAAACCTGAAAATCGCCGGAATGGGATAAAAGTATATAAAATTTCAGGGTATAACAAGCAGGTGACATTTTCTAATAAACTCTGCTAGTTTGCCTTTAGACGAAATGGCGCTGTGGCTTCATCGTAAGGCCTAAAAATCCATTGTAAAACTTTCAATCATGTAAATTCCAGCAAATAGAGCTTTGAACATTCCCAATTAAACTATGCTACCCTGCCTATAAGCTTAATTTGTGCTTCTTCCTGCCGACTTTCCTAAAAAACTCCAATAAAATTAAAAGCAGAAAACCAGAAACTGCAAAAAGGCTAAAAATTTGTGGATAAAATTCTCCAATAAACTCTGATTGCTTGCCTTTAATCTGCATAGGCTTTATCATATCATCGAAATTACGCGAACATCCCTTTTAAAAGCTGCACAAAAATTGAAAATTAAGCACGGCATGAAGCTAGCCGATGCAATTCCAAAATAAATCCTTCTAGCCCGCCTAAAAGCTAAAAAAAAGAGATAACTCTGGCTGCCTCGTTATTACCTAAGAATCGACCCGAATTCTCAAAAAACCTAGCAAGTTTCCCGATCTTTCTTCAGCCCCAAGACATCACCTAAAAATCGCAGATTAAAAACCCCTTTAGACCCAAGATATATGACCCAGATCTGTTCGCAAATTCCAGGAGCAATGCGCATCATACCGGGGACGGCCGTGTGCCAGCTACCGTACGCGGCTAAAAAGCGCCCCATTTAACCCATCGGCCAGTCAGCAGCAGCGGATTTCAATCCGGGCGCAGAGCTCGGTGGCTCGTAAAATTTTAGGCCCGCGTCCGTTCTTTAAAAAAGACGAGCCATAAAATTAGTGGAAAGGAGGGGAAGAGCGCGGTGGGTGGTCTGAGATGTCTGTCTGTATGTCTGTCTGTCCGTCGGGTCTAACACGCCTCTAAAAAGTGCGCTTTATTCGTGTTGGGTGGTCCTCTACCCCCAGAGCACATTGATTTCGGTGGTGGCTGGTCGGGGGCGACCTCCCCGTCATTTTGTGCTAATAAAAACAGCCAGTTGACCCATTTATCAAAGCACCCTGGCCGCCCGGCAACGGGATGACTAAAATTTGCTCTAAGGTTGGAGGGGAATTAAAATAGTTATGAAAAATGCTTTTAAATTCATCGTAATACCGAAAATTAGTCGGAAACTGAATTGAAATGACTAAAAACAGACGAAAAATCGAAAAACCCGAATGAGAGTTCATAAAAATTGATAAAACCTATTAAAATAACAAAAACTATACAAAAATCGCGCCTAGAATTACCGAAACCGTTTGAAAAAAACATATTCGTCACGGAACTTCGCCCAAAATTACTAGAACTACACGAAAAATGGAAAAACCTAAAATTTAAATTCATAGAAATTGATAAATCTATTAAAAGAATGAAAACTATACATAAATACCGCCTAAAGTTAGTAAAACTATATATTATGCTAGCGATACTACTACGCAACCTAAAATAACGGAATTTCAAGTAAACGCGCAAATCGTGAAATAATAAAAACGTTATCAAAAACGGAGCGTCTAATTTATTAAGTCAGGCGGAAAATAAAATCCTAAAACCTAGAAAAAAATTCACAAAAATTAGGAAACTTCCAATTTTTTGCGGCGCACCGCAGCCGGGTTAGTGCACCGAATCTAGGTCGTGCTCTCCTCGAAAAACGGGCGATTTTTGTATTTTTTTAGGTCACTCCCTCCCTCCTCCCCAGATTTACTCTTTCAAGCAGTCGACCGGAAAAATGGGCGCCCGGCCAGCTGGCGCACTTTTTCAAATGCGCGGGGTTTCGAAAATACCTAGTTTTTCTGGCCTAAAATATCTGTATATTTCGCCGGGCCGGTTACCAAAGGGAGAAATGAGTTGAGAAAGGCCATGAAAAGTTATAGGAAAGAAATCGGAGGTTTTTTTTGTCTGGCCGCCCGAAAAACCATGCGTTGCTCCAAGGTCAACGGCGGGGGGGCGCAGATTGAATGAATGGTTTTCGAGCCGTGAAAAATGGGGAAATCGAGGATTTGGCGGGCAGGTGGCTCAGAAAAAGAGCGAGGGTCTAAAGTGGTAAAAGAAGCAGAAAAGCAGCTTTCTAAAAAAAAACTAATCTGGTTGAAAACCGCAGAAAGTATCGAAAATAAGGGTAATAATAACAGCCCTAACAGTGCCGCTAGAGACAAAAGAAAATAATCTACAAATTCTCTTTCATTATCGATATGTCTACAATCTAGAAATTAAATCTAAATCTACACCAGGAAAGTCTTACCAAAAAGTATACAAGCTACAATCTTCAGAAAAGCCTTGAAAAGAAGCCTTGAAAGTACCGAAAATAGATCTCCCTGACTTCAAATCCAATTACAAAAAGCTAAGCATAAAACTCCACCTATTTAAACTTTAAAAATGCCCAAATTTCAACTTTAAACCAACCTCACGCTTCGGCGGCTCCATCTGCAACATCGGCGTCTCGAGCTTGACCTTTTCGGCTTCTCCCTGCTCCCGCTCCTCGTCATCCGCGTCCACCACGTCGTCGACACGTCCCTCCAGCTTCGGCATCTTGGCCACGGGCTCGGCCGAGTCCTCCTCCGCCTGCTCGTCGCTCAACTTCATACACAGCGCGCGCAGGAAGTCGTCTTCTTCCCCTTTTTCTTGCATCGTGCCGGGCGGTTCTGGAAAGCAGAAAGTTTTACGAATTTTTGGCGAAATATTTTACAAAAAGGAGAAGACAAGAAAGTGATCGCGTACGATAAATTTGTAAAATGACGACAATCAATAAAAACTATATTTTTGAATAAAAATAAATACAAGCTACGCAACACTCCATATTACAAAATAGCGCAAGGCGGAGCGTCTCGTAGTCGTCCAAATCCGAATTTTCAAAACTTTTGACAAAGCTAAAAACTAAAAACAGCAGTTAATTTCGAAAAAGTATAGTGTAAGAGAGAAAAATAAGTATTTACTAAACAAAAACGTAACTATGCCAGTTTGTATACCTTAAAAGTACTGAATTAACTGACTAAAACATCAAAACCGAGAAGGAAAGAAAGGTAATAATCAAACCAGTTCAAAGTACCAGATCAAAAGTAATTAAGCACAATTATACACATTACAACGCTATTTTCAAATCTGTTTTGTTCGCCGATGGGAAAAACAGCTGCCCCGTCCCGCCAAACCCGCGCCATTTTCGAATACACGGCCATTAGTGTTTTTTTTTAGTACGAGTAGCGCCCTACTTTCTAAAAACAGAGGTGTCATAAAAAAAACTGGCCAGGATCGATTTTTGGAGGTATTATTAGAGGTAATTGCCGGTCACAGGGGTGCGTGGAAATTTGGAAAGCTTTACAAAAGAATGTAAAAAGGGCTAGGAAAAGCTCGTAAACATCATGTTATACTTTAAAAGAATTTACAACTTTAAAAGGTCCAAGCATAACGAAGGATCTGATAATGGAATGTATAGAAGCCACAGCGGAAAAGGGTGGATAGGCGCCTTGCGTTGTCAGAACTAGACTACGCCCGGCTCCATTAGACGTCTCTACGTTGTGCGGGGGTAGCAATTCGTCATTTTGTATTGTTTTTATGACATATAGGTCGTTATTTATTACGAAATATAAGGGTTTAGAACGTAAGGTAAGGTTTTATAGCTTTTCCGATCATTTTAACCAATTTCAGAGCTCATAAAGCCTTAAAAACTCCTTAAAATTATTTACCAAAAAATTTTATGCTTTTCCGAAGTCGTGGGGGAGGCTGGTGAAATTGGGGCAAAATGGCGGTGTGGCTGTAAAATTTTTATTATCAAATAAAATTGGGGAAGCAATAAAATTCAGGCTGTCGGGGGGATAGCGAATAGCGCGGCGAGACTGCAGGGGGGAAAATATTTGCTGATTAAATAAAAATTGGCGAAATAGATGGATCGGGGCGGAGAAGAAGCCCACACCACTCCACTTCACTACGCTAACCAGCCCCGCAAATCGATTACACAATTTTTCGTGGGTTTGTGTGACGTTGGGTGGAGGGTTTCACCCGATTTTTTTTTGAGCTTTTTTAGGCGAGAGGGAGGGAAAGGGATTATTTTTTTGAATTTTGAAAGCAAAATTCGGAAAGTGGGGGGTGAAACCCGGCGGGGAGAACCTAGAAAAGTAGATTCAAAGCCGCAATATTGATTTTTGGAGGCTGAAAATGATGTTTTAAAACGGCGTTGAAATGAAAGGTGGAAATGGATTTTAAAATGTTTATAGCCGCTTGCGATATCATAAAAATTGGCGTGTATTTTCCGTTTCTAAAAAGACCAGCCGCTTACAGCGGCTTTGCCGCTGCAAGCGGCTGGACTTCGGGCTACCCCTTCCGCTCCCTCCCCCTCCCTTTGGGATTTAAATAATGAATTAAGATAATTAAAAAGTATTAAAACAACTGAAAAAAGCGATCTATGATGATCTGATTCCCTCTCTATTTTTATCTTTACATTTGTGAACATTAACTTTGCTGGAATAACGTGTGTGGTAGCTTCATGTATTTTCTACTTTGTTTTCTTTTTCTGTATATAACTATCTATACACTTCGGTTTGGGAGTTCCTAACGCTAATCTTACCATTTTCGGGTTCCTTCGTTTATTGATTGTTTTTTCTTACCTACGGTATATGGTGGATTCGTTTATCATTCGTGAAATATTTTTAATTACCACACTTATGGGATTTTACTGCACCCTCTCTGTTGTTGCTCTTACTTCTTGTGTTCTCTGTCATGCTCCCCTCACTAACCTCTCCTTTGGCTCCGTATTCCACCACACTAACTCAACGATGGCAGTCCTGTAGCGCTTTCTACGCGCTGTACCTGGCATGGAGCACCCACTTGCCACCCAACCTGACGGATGTGCTACTAAAGGTTTTCAGCACCTTCCGTATCTTTATTATGCCGTTTGCATCAGGGAACGATCAGCAGGCATTAAGGCCGCGCTGTCCTGCGGGGTGATCAATTCTGATGGACGGGTTTCTGAAGATACCATTGGCATAACAGTTCCCACTGGGGTGACTTTGATGACGCGCGTTCCGCGTCTTCCGACGATCTTTATCCGGGCGTTCGACGGGTGATGAAGATGAAACCAAGAAAAGACAGTATCCAGGCGAACTAGGCAGCTGTGTGGGCAGGGAGGGCTGGGTGAAGGATGTAAGAGGCGAAACCTTTGTTTTTTTTTGTTTGTTGTTTTTGTGCTGCCTGCGTTTTTCTAAATAAATATTGATTATTTGATCCAAAACCTCCTGGTGTTTAAATACCCAGTTTACAGCAGAGAAGAGGAGAGTGCTGAAGAAGAGAGAGGATAGGATTTGGCAGGAGGAGAGAAGAAGAAGAACTGAGCTTTGACTACCATATGAAAGTTGGGGCCACTTTTCCCATTTTGCATAGACATCCATTTTCCCTGGGGCTTTTGATGGCAGCATACATCTGGTTCTAGTTCGGTGACGTAGCTCATCTGGGGCATTTGTTCTGTGGGGGGAGAAGAGAGTTCTTAGGGTATAGGTTATTCGCAGCTTTTTTTGTACCTCACTACATGTGTGCCCTCTCCACTGTATTTCTGGGGTTAAAGGCGCCTACAGGTGTGGCGATGATCGCATCTGCTCAGCAGTTTCGGCATTTAAGATCATGAGTTGCCCACTGCTAAGCTGGCGTGAAGGTGAACAAGGGCACTGCGGCATTTTTGGGAGGATCGACGACATACCGGAAGGAACGTTGTGATGGGATCGATTGGGGGTATTTAGGGACCTTTGATCGATCGTAAAAATTAGCGTATGGAACCCTTCCAGTTGAATTTCGAAAATATCGTATTTTCAAGCCATTTTTGTTTCATCAGCAAGGTTTGGATGATCAAAAATGCACTTTTTGATCATCCAAACCATTAGAAGTCTAATTTAAAACAATAAACATTAAAAGGCCGTTTGCGAGCCACCCGAACAAGGCTTGGCACAGTTTTTTTCGACCCTATTTTTTTGACGCCATCTGAAAGAGCGTGGTCGAATTAGTAGAGTGGCACTATTTTGAGAATTTTAAAAGTTTAATTTCGGGGTTAAATCGGCCGTTAAAGTTGCCGATGTCAAAAAATTATCTCGAACGTGACTTGAGGTAATTTGTTAAAAATTGGTGTGTATGCCTAATTTTGGACGCTGATCATTTCTCTAATACATCGCGAAACACAGAAATGAGCGGAACATGGTTAAATCACGTACTCGAGATGGTTTTCCCGGAATCCATAAAAAACGGCCTTTTCTGCGCTCCACGAAAGTAACGTAGAAAGGTGCGCCATATTTTTTTACGTCGATTCATGTGTCGTTTACCCGGAAACCAGCTCCCCTCCTCTTGCTAGAACGCGTTTTATCCGCCAAAAACGCGCCAAAAATAGCCCTAAAAATACAAAATCTCCGATTTGAAAAAGTAAAGACAACAGATCGCACCTAGAAGACGAGCTGAAGCGATTGCAAAAAGAGCAAAAAAGAAATTAGCCTTATTTCAATGTCGCGGAATCGAACCCGGACCCTCCGCCTGGGAGCCCCGTGGCGCAATGAGTAGAGCGTCGGCGTGCCAATCCGGAGCCGGCGCGGGTTCAATCCCAGCCCCTCTCAGAAGCCGAATTTATTTTTGCTCTTTTGCAATCGCTTCAGCTCGTCTTCTAGATGCGATCTGTTGTCTTTATTTTTCCAAATCGGAGATTTTGTATTTTTGAGGTATTTTTGGCGCGTTTTGGCGGATAAAACGCGTTCTAGCAAGAGGAGGGAGCTGGTTTCCGGGTAAACGACACATGAATCGACGTAAAAAAATATGGCGCACCTTTCTACGTTACTTTCATGGAGCGCAGAAAAGGCCGTTTTTTATGGATTCCGGGAAAACCATCTCGAGTACGTGATTTAACCATGTTCCGCTCATTTCTGTGTTTCGCGATGTATTAGAGAAATGATCAGCGTCCAAAATTAGGCATACACACCAATTTTTAACAAATTACCTCAAGTCACGTTCGAGATAATTTTTTGACATCGGCAACTTTAACGGCCGATTTAACCCCGAAATTAAACTTTTAAAATTCTCAAAATAGTGCCACCCTACTAATTCGACCATGCTCTTTCAGATGGCGTCAAAAAATAGCTCCGAAAAAAACTGTGCCAAGACATATTAGAGCCTGTTCGAGTGACTCGCGGATGGCCTTTTAAGTAGAATAACAAAATACGCATTTAAAATGCTCAGTTCTGAAATTAGCCACTTTTAAGCTTTGAAAAATACAAAATTCGTCTAAAAAATACACTACCAAAAATACACATATTTTTCACGGCAAAACCGCGCGTTAAAGTAACTTGTTTTCGACGAATTTTGCCGCCGTTTTTCGCCCTTCTTCTTCTTCGTCGGGAGAGCCCAAAAATTTGCCACGGACCCGGGAAAAACGCGGGGAAACCTACACAAATAGGAGAAGAGAATCGATTTACGCGCGAAAAATTTGTGGAGGGGAGGGGTGGGTGAAAATAGACAAAAAAGGAATTGGGCGATTTGTGTCGCGAGATCCCAATTTGATAATGGGTAGGTGGGAAAGGGTTCAGAGCAAAAAAAAACTATTTTAGGGTCGCAAAAATGTTCAAAATATCCTAAAGAATCTCTGCCAGCTTTAAAACACGAAATTTTAAAAAATCGTAAAAGCAAAAAAAAAAAATAAATCCTATAATTAGCCTAAGGCTAAGCCTAAGCCCGAAGCTAAGCCTAAAGCTAAGCCTAAGTCCAAGTCCAACTAAGCCTAAGTCTAAGAAAGCCTAAGCCTAAGCCTAAGCATAAGCCTAAACCTAAGCCTAAAGCTAAGCCTAAGCCCAAGCTTAATCCTATACCTAAGCTTAAGCCTAAACGAAGCCCAAGCCTAAGCCTAAGCCTGCCTAAACCTAAACCTAAGCCTAAGCCCAATCACACGCTTGAATTTCTAAAGGCACCATCAAGTGAAGATTCCATACAAATACCCCAAAATCACCGCTAGCCTCCCCCCTAAAACGCAATAAAACGGACGGAAATTGGGGGAAATTCGCCGGCGAGCACAAATGTTGAGGAAAAGCAGGTTGGGCGGGCGGGGGTCGACGCCCCAGGGAGCAGTTTTATTTAAAATAAAAGGAGGATAGGGTGGGGAGAGGGAGATGAGGGGAGAGTGAGAGGGGCAGAGAAGCAGAGGAGCCGGTTCTCCCTTCAGAGGGAGCAGCTGCTGCTCACAAATGGGGAGGTTAAGATGGGCGGAATGTTTGTTTCTCTTGTACGAATAAAATTTTGAAGATGAGAAACGGGGGAGAGAGTGAGAGCGAGAGAGAGCGAGAGAGAGAGAGAGAGAGAGAGCACGATAAGCTAGCAAATATTCTCTACATAAAACATGGCGAATAAGCAGAGACCATTGAGGATTAAGTGAGGGAGAGAGAGTGATAGGAAGAGATAGAGAGAGCGATAGGAAGATAGAGGGACAGAGAGAGAGGGGGGAGAAAGAGAACGACAAGCTAGCAGAGATTCTTCAGGAAAAGGCAGCAATCAAGGCGCACAAGCAGAGACAATTGAGGTATAGGTGAGAGAGAGAAAGACGGAGAGAGAGAGAGAGAGAAGGTGAGAGAGAGAAAGAGAGTGATAGAAACAGAAACCATAGATTCAAATCTTGCTAAAAAGCGGCGCATTGCCCCCACAACGTAGCCCCCCGCCAGCAATAAACTCGATATTTTCACTTTTTAGAGCCGAAGCGATCCCTCGACCTCATGCTCCTCTGGCTATTTGAGAAGAAGACAGCCGGAGAGAATCGATAAATCCAAACCACCAAAACTCGCCCAATTGCTACGTAAACATATTTTTTGTTGGGGCGAGAATGGATGGGGACGGGATTCTAGGGTTACAGGCTTTCAAAAATGAGTAGAAAAAGGCTCCAAAATGATCTCTGCTAGCTTGCCCTGTATAACATTGCAATTTCAGGGCTATTTTTAAGTCCTAAAGGTAATAAGAAGGAAAATGCTGCTTAAAATTTTGATTTTTTTAGCTACAGTCAGCCGTAAAAATTTTAGGGTAGCAAAAGGATAGTTTAAAGGGCCTGGTAAGGCAAAACTAGCTATGGATTATTCGAGAAAATTCCCAAATGGTCTCTGCTAGCTTGCCTTGAGCAAACATGAAATTTTTTGAGGTAAATTGAAGATTTGAAACAGCCTAAAGGACCTTGTAAGGAACAATTAGTTCTCGACTATTCGGCAAAATTCCGAAATGTCCTCTGCTAGCTTGCCTTGAGACAAATACAATTTTCGAGGTAAATTAACAATTTAAAACAGTTTAAAGGACCGTGTCAGGCAAAATCTGAACGTTTTTTTGACGTAATTTAACGTTTTAAAGGGACCTTTAGAGTTTTAAAAGTATGGATTCATGCATATTTTCTAAACATGTAAAAAGCTATCATAAATCCGGGCTAAAACTACAGTATCATAATCGAAACCCAAAATCAAACCCCAAACTCCATTCCCCAGCAAATTCCGCTTGTTTGAGCGTTGTAATAAATCGTATTTCATCGGCGAGAAAACTTTCAGGCGCCCCCTCTGGCTGGCGAAAACACTAATTTCCTCCAAAAAATTTTTCCCATTTCCCATTTTTCACCCACTTGTGCACCCATAATTAATCCGCGTGGCCTCGTGCCGGCTGGCCACGCCCCTTTTTGTAAATGCCTGGGGCGGCTATTTTAATAAAAAGGGGCCTCGAAAATCGGGGGATTAGCTATAGAATTTTGCGGAGTGTATCGGATTTTGTATTATTTGAATGTAAGGAGGGGTATTGGCGCGTAGTCGGGCGTGAAATGGATGGAAATTGGAAAAGTTTGATTTTCATGATGGTTGGATGGAAAATTGTCACCGAAGTTAAGTTTGAGCTTGGGCTTAAACGTAAACCTAAGCCTATTCGAAAGCCTAAGCCCGATCCTAAGCCTAAGCTGAACCTAAGCCTAAACCTAAGCTTGATCTAAGCCTAAGCCTAAGCAACCTAAGCCTAAGCCTAAGCCTAACCTAAGCCTAAGCGTGTATGCGTAAATGTGTGCGTAAATGTCTAAACTAGATTCTTCCCCTAAACCGCAATCTCTAAATTCGTCAACTTCCCAAAGAGCCTCTGCTAGCCTGCCGTGCTCGCGAAATAATCTAGCTTCAACAAAATACCCGCAAAATTATGAAATGCATTTTCGATTCGGCTGCCGTCCCCTTTTTCACCCATCTGGCCGGAAATTAATTGGATTCAGGGCTGTGTATCGGGCAGCCCTCCTTCTGAAAATGTAGCCCTCGGTGGAAAAAGTAATAAAAATTGGCTGGAAAAGGGGTGAAATATTACTATTTAGTATTTTTATAGGAAGCAAAAAAAAGCCGACGAAGCTTAAGCCTACGCCCATGATATGTCCAAGCCTATGCTAAAGCCTAAGCCTCTGCCTTTGCCTAAGCCTAATCCTAACTAATCTTAAGCTCAAGCCGAAGCCTAAGCCAAGCCTACCATAGCCCTAACCTAAGCCTAAATTGTCTCAAACCCCCGAAACACACCCCTGTTTACGTTCGGGAGTACGGTAGCTTTGGCGTGGTATTTGGAACTGGCTAAAAAGTGCCCTAAAAGGGGGTGGTTTTGGATGGGGGGCTGAGTCAGATGGTGTTATGGGTAGAGTAACCCCGCGAGAAACTCATATATTTCGATTTCATCTAGCGTCTCAATGAGTCATATTGGTTTTTGGGAAGTATTTGGGGTGCCCTGGGGATGTTGATTTCGTAAGAATGGGGGAGAGAGAGAGAGAGTGAGAGAGATAGAGAGAGAGAGGGAGGGAGGGAGAGGGAGAGAGAGTGAGAGAGATAGTGAGAGAGAGACGGCGAGAGAGCCTACTAGCAGAGAACATTAAGGAAATCAGGGCAAGCTAGCAGAGATGATTTCGGAAGCGTGGGATAGCTAGCAAAGATCATTGAGGAAGCGAGGGCAGGCTAGCAGAGATCTTTAAGGAAAAGGGCAGGCTAGCAGAGATCTTTAAGGAAAAGGGCAGGCTAGCAGAGATCTTTAAGGAAAAGGGCAAACTAGCAGAAACCCTTTCAAAATCGTTGCCCCCAAAACCGACGAATAAATAAAAAGAAGTAGGGCATGTGAATGGATGGGGAAATAGCAGTAGTGGCGCATACGGCCTCTGCCCGTCCCCCGAATATTCAAATACCCACCCATCATAAAAGCCCCCAGCGCTCCCCCGCCGAACCCCCAAATGTCGAATATTAATTATTTCGTGGGTATGCAGGCGTCGATGGGAGTCGAGTGGAATTTGGGCTGAAAAGAAATGTAGAGAATCAGATAAAAAATAGCACTAAGAATAGAGAATTCGAGAAAAGCACGAGAGAGAGAGAGAGAGAGAGAGAGAGAGAAGACTAGAGGTATTTAGGCCAGACTTGTCTATGCCCTAAATCCAAAAATGAATTAATGACCTCCGGCCACCCACTTGGTATTTAAAATCGCTGGGCCCAAATGAGAGAGAGAGAAAGAAAGAGAGAGAGCAAGAGAGAGAGAGCGAGAGAGAGAGAGAGAGAGAGAGAGAGAGAGAGAGAAACAAGCAAAGGAGGTGGCAGATGGGTGATCGGAAGGGGGATTGCCTTGCGCGCAGCTGTCTTTCACATTTATCCCCCTCGCAAATACCAATCTTTCTTGCCCTACAAAAAATTCGGAGGGGAAAACGGCTGGGGAGGGCAGGCTAGCAGAGGTTCTTTGAGGAAATCTTAAAAAAGCAAGAAAATGAGGCTAGCAGAATTGTTTAGAAAATTGACAAAAAACACTAGAATCTGGCAGGTTGAGTGTGGCAAGCTAGCAATAATTTATTCAAGAAATTTCTCAAAACGTAAAGAAGAAGAATGAGGCAGGCTAGCAGTGATTCTTTTCGGAAGGTGGCTAAAAGGAGCTAAAACGGCAAGTTAGCAGAGATCGTTGAGGAAAAAAGCAGAAACAGCTAGGCGAGGCAGGCTAGCAAATATTCTTCAGAAAAAACCAGCTCAGTCCCGGATAGATATTCTAGTTCTAAAACCAAAATATTATAAAACGACCTCACCGCCCCCTCGGGGAGGCCCTCCACATTTTGGCATATAATTCAAGAGGTCAGCAGGTCAAGGAGATCGGGTTTAGCCCACCCCTCTATCCAGTCACCCCGGGGTTATTGGGCCGTAAAATCGAATAGAATATAGAATCTGAAGAGGCGAGATGCACGTTTTAAAGGGACCGAAAAGTCATGGGTGGGACTACAAAAATGCAAGAATTTCAATTTGTTTTTTTTTGATTGTTTAGGGCTTTCAGTTGCCAATTAGGCACGGCAAGCTAGCCGAGATCATTGAGGTAGCAGAGGGAAGGCTGGGGGAGATTCTTGAGGAATCAGAGGGCAGGCTAGCAGAGATCATTGAGGAAGGGAGGGGCCGGCCGCAGCGATCATTGATGAATCGAGGGCAGGCTAGCAGAGATCATTGAGGAAGCGGGGTCTCTATAGTACCCCGAAACAATAGAACTATTAATGACCAAATCGAGGGTGTGGCTCGGGGTAGAACAGAAGGCCAACCCCGCGCCATTTGCATAATGAAATCATCAACCTAGCTGAGGGCCAGCCATACAATTGCCCCCCCCCCCTCCGCTCCTCTGGCCCAGTAAGGGCCCCACAAATCGAATCAGTGGCCCCGATAATTGGCCGATTTAAGGATTTAGGGCCCCGTGGCCAAATTGGGCCCTCCGGCCATACATTAACATTTTGTTATTGGGGGAAGTGGAGGGGATTTTGGGGAGCGGGATACGGTATATTTTGGATTGGGTGGCTTGTAAAAGATTATAGGTTCCAAAGCCCAAGCCCAGGCCTAAGCGAGTCTAAGCCTCTGCTAAGCTCAAGGCTAAGCCTTCGCTAAGCCTTCGCTAAGCCTAAGCCAAGCCTAAACCTAAACCTAAGCCTATGTCAAAGCGAAGCCTAAGCCTAAGTCTAAGCCTGCTTAAGCTAAGCCTGAGCCTAAACCCAAGCCGAAGCCCAACCTAAGCCCAAGTCTCAGCCTAAGCCCAAGCCAAGCCTAAACACACCTTCGATATTTTATTATGAAATCATGAAAAATGACGAAAAGACGCGTTTAAAACTTGTTTGCCCGGGCGAGCCGACCGATGCCGCGTGGCGGACGGGCGAAAAAACGCGGCCGCCGAAATTCGCCGAAAATACGAAGCGCAACATATAATTCGATTGATTCGGAGGTGAGGGGGATGGGGTGGTGAGGCTTGATAACGCGGCAAATAGATAAAAATTTGAAGGTGAAAATGGGGCAAAAATGCTACAGTAAAAATAGGAGAGAGAGTGAGAGAGAGCGAGAGAGTGAGAGATACAGACAGAGAGTGAGAGAGACACAGACGGAGAGAGAGACAGACAGACATACAAAGAAAGAGTGAGTGAGAAAGAAATTGAGTGAGAGAGAGTGAGAGAAAGAGAGAGAGAGAGCGAGGGAGAGTGCGAGGGAGAGAGAGAAACAGAGAGAGAAAGAGAGACAGACAAAGCCAAACTTTATAAACACTCCCCTACAATGTCAGCCCCCCTATTTATTTACCAGACAGCCGCCCCCCAAAATTTCACCAATCAATATTTTCAGCGACGCCCAAAAATCCAGCCCGCACACGCACCAATATTTATTTTATTTTTGCGGGCGGTTGGAGGGCAAAAGGTGCGGGAGAGCGTGTGTCCCCGTTTTTGAGAAGGAAAAAGGAGAAGAGGAGGAGGTGGAGATAAGATCAAGGTTTTTCAGCGACATCACCGGGGGCAGGCTAGCAGGGTTTCTTTGGGAATGAATGGTATGGTCGAAAATAATAGGCAGAAATTAGTCAAAAGTAGAGAAAAATAAAAAGGAATGCAAAGTCGCAATAGAATCAAAAGAAATTTAAAAGAATGAAGAAATATCGCAAAAAGCAAGTTCCAAGAATCTCTGCTAGCCTGCCCTCGCTTCCTGAATGATCTCGGCAAGCCTGCCCTCGCTTCCTTAAAAATCTCGGCTAGCCTGCCCTCGCTTCCTCAATGATCTCTGCTAGCCTGCCCTCGCTTCCTCAGAAATCTCTGCTCGCCTGCCCTCCCCTTCCTAAATAATCCCTGCTAACCCTCCCCTGACCTCGCTTTACAGCCAAATAATAAGAAGAAGAGTATTTGGAGGGCAGATTGTAGGGGAGGTCAGCGAGGTTCGAGTAGGGGGCATCGAGCGACGCCCATTTTTATTCATTTTGGTGGCTAGGGGGAGAGAACGATGTGTGTCTCTGCGTCTCTCCATTCCCTCCCTCTCTCTCTCGCCGATCCATCCGATATATCCAAATGACCGGTTCGGATAGAGGCATACAAAGAGAGCCTCGGGGTCACCGCAGAGCCCCCCCCATCGGCCCTCCACTCGACATACAAAGTATTAATCTATAGATCGTTTAAGGGGAGGGAGAGAGAGTGAGAGAGAGAGAGAGAGAGAGACAGACAGACAGAGAGAGCTAGAGCGAGCCAGCGAGAGACAGAGAAAAATGATAGAGAGCGACAGCAAAAAAAGAGTTAGGGATAGATAGAGAGCCAGAGAGAGTGAGAAAGAGAGAGAGAGAGAGATCATTCTCACACCCTGTCATACTCCCTTTAAAATCAAAAATCCCCAACGACAGCCCCGCAGGCTAAAAGCTCAAGAAGCGGAGCCGGGGAGGTCGGGTTGAGGCGCCCCAATTTTAAAGTAAACATGTGGCACGGCTGCTTTCCGTGTATTTCAATCTATTCCTCTCTCTCTCTCTCCCTCTCTCTCTCTCTTTGTCTCTAACCCCTTGAAAAAGCCCAATTCAGCGGAGGGGGCCTATAAAGGTTTTTTGGAAGGTGCAAGGCAGGAGAACAACAAGGGGCTACGATGAAAATTATGGACATCAAAAATCGCTGTGGCAGGCTAGCAGAGATCCTTCAGGAAGCGGGTAGGATAGCCGAGATCAGTGAGGAAGTGAGAGCATGCTAGCAGAGATTTTTGAGGAATCGAGGGCAGGCAAGCAGAGATTTTTGAGGAATCGAGGGAAATCTACCAGATATCAATAAGGAAGCAGAGGGCAGGCTAGCAGAGATCCTTGAGGAAGTCAAGGCAGCCTAGCAGAGACCTTTTGTGGATTTACGACTCTCTAAAGCCGGTCCACGATACGGTAAGCGCTATTGAGTGAATATCAAGAGAATGTATATTTGAGGCCAAATAAAAGGGCCCAGGGCCCAGTGGGACCTTAGCTAAGGACCCAGCTAGCGGCTACGTTGTTTGCCTGTTTACTCCGCCCCGTCCGTTCCGAGGCGTTCTGCTGACCACAAAGGGGGTCCCGATACGGCCCCCGTGGAGAGACGGCTGAAAATAAATATAGCGTATTATTGAGGAGCTGGGGAAGAGGGAGAAGCCGGCTAAATTTGGCTTCCGAATTAATTAATCAATAATGAGGGATAAAACTAATTTTAATAAACCAAAGGAAATTTCAGGGTATTTGAAATCGCTGCAAAATAAGTTTCGACAAAATTAATTTAGAAATGCTAATTTCTGTCAGAATTTTCGACAAATTTAAACCTTTAAAAGCCATAAAAATTCCCAAAACTTGGCAAAACTAGCAAAATTGTTGAAAATATGCGTCTGCTTAGGCTTAGGCTTGGCTTGGCTTGGCTTAGGCTTGGTATAAGCTTGGCTTAGGCTGGGCTTACGCCTGGCTCAAGCTTGGATTAAGCTTGATAGGCTTGGCTTAGGCTTGGCTTAGGCTTGGCTTAGGCTTGGCTTAGGCTTGGCTTAGGCTTAGGCTTGGCTTAGGGCTTGGCTAGGCTTAGCTTAGGCTTCAGGGCTTGGCTTAGGCTTGGCTCAGGCTTGGCTTAGGCTTGGCTTAGGCTTGGCTTAGGCTTGGCTTAGGCTTGGCTTAGGCTTGGCTTAGGCTTGGCTTAGGCTTGGCTAGGCGGCTAGGCTTGCTTAGGCTTGGCAAGCGGCTTAGGCTTGGCCAGGCTGCTTAGGCTTGGCTTAGGCTTGGCTTAGGCTTGGCTTAGGCTTGGCTTAGGCTTGGCTTAGGCTTGGCTTAGGCTTGGCTTAGGCTTAGGCTTGGCTTAGGCTTGGCTTAGGCTTGGCTTAGGCAGCAGGCTTGGCTTAGGCTTGGCTCAAGCTTGGATTAAGCTTGGTAGGCTTGGCTTAGGCTTGGCTTAGGCTTGGCTTAGGCTTGGCTTAGGCTTGGCTTAGGCTTGGCTTAGGCTTGGCTTAGGCTTGGCTTAGGCTTGGCTTAGGCTTGGCTTAGGCTTGGCTTAGGCTTAGGCTTGGCTTAGGCTTGGCTTAGGCTTGGCTTAGGCTTGGCTTAGGCTTGGCTTAGGCTTGGCTTAGGCTTGGCTTAGGCTTGGCTTAGGCTTGGTTTAGGCTTGGCTTAGGCTTGGCTTAGGCTGGGCCGATGCTTAGGCTTAGGCTTACCCCTTGCCAATCCATTTAATCAGAACAAGCTACAGTACCCCATGACCGAAATTCCATACTTCAATTTCGTAAAAAAAACCTAGGCCCCGCCTCCCTTCGCTTTTCCGGAGTTTTCGAATTCAAACGCAAATACACATTTTGCTTGTGGTGGACCCGGGGCAGCAAAAAGGGAAAGTTGGGCGCCGCGGTAAAAAGGCAAAAAATGGCGCCAAAAACGCCCGGGACACAAAGGCCAAGTGGGAAAATGGGAAAGGGGAGCCGAGGGGGGCGATGGACCCGATGCACTTTTGATTACGTGAAAACGAATTTAAGAAAAGGCCAACTAGCGGAGGTTATTTAGGAATCGGGAAATCTGGGGACTAGGAGCCTAAGCCTAACCTAACCGAAGCCTAGGCCTAAGCCCATGCCTAAGCAAAAGCCTAAACCTAAGCCTAAACCTGTGACTAGGCCTATAAGTAAGCCTGAACCTGAACCTCAGCCTGAGCATAAGCCCCTTCCCGCCCTTCTAACCGACCAGAGCAAGCTAGTTGAGATCATTTAGGAACATAGACGTCTGAAAACACCAGCAGGGCAAGCTAGCTGAGAGTTTTGCCATTGGCAGTTAAGCCAGGGCAAACTAGCACAGATTTTGAAGGAATTACCAGGCTAGGCTAGGCAGGGCAATCTAGCAGAGATCCTTGAGGAGTTATAGGGCAAACAAGCATAGATCTCTTAGGAATCAAAAGGCCAGACGCAAAGGGGCCAGCTAGCAGAGGTTATTTAGGACCTGGCAAGGCAAACGATTTTAAAACGATAAAAGAAGAGGGCAACCCGGCAGAGATCCTTCAGGAATTGACAGCCAGCAGTGTTTCTTAGGGATTCCCCGAAATCCCGCTGAAGACGCTATCAGTTTTCCTAGGAATTTCCGGGAGGTTCAGCCAGGCAAACTAGCAGAGAATCTCATAGATTTCCCGGAGGCCTAGCTCAAGTAAAGTAGCACGGCAGGCTAGCAGGGCCGATTTCGGAATCCACCACTTCAAGGACGCTTCAAAATCCCCTAGCCAAAGACCTCCCCAAATCCCGGATCAATACATACAACAATTCGTGGTGGGGGGCTTGTTGACCTTGGCCCCGCACGGCTAGCCAGCGTCCCCTTATGATGATTTAAGATATTTAAGCAAATTAGGGTTCTCTGGGCGCTCTTGGGAATACGCAGTCTATATCTGTCTACGTGTCTGGTCTCTCTCTCTCTCTCTCTCTCTCGCCCCTAAATCCCGACCTCTAGGTCCATCCAGCCGCGACGAGGGGGGCTGCCCCCAGCCCTACCCCAGCTGACCTCCAATAAATAAATATATTATGAATAGGGAGAGAGAGAGAGAGCGAGAGATAGAGAGAGAGCCAGCCACGCTACGCTCCCCAAAATATCGATCCAATTTTATTAGGCCAGCAGGGGTGGAGGATGAAATTTTAGATGAGGGCGCCTTTTAGGGGCCGCCCGGAATTTTTGGGGGTACATATCTGATATCGGGGGAGGCAGAAAATAAAGAAACCACGATTTCCTATCATAGACATTGTTCCAAAGACAGTTTTTCGGGGCTATAAAAGAAAGTTTTTTTTGCAAGCGCACCAGGACCACCCCCGCTATGAGATATGTACCATTTTGGAGTCCCAAAAAGTCTCTGCAGGCTGTTATCGAAAAGAAATTGCCCCATAAAATTCAAAAGATCAAATCAAACGATGGGCAAGTCAATCTCTTCTTTTTCTGTTTACAAAGTGTCCTCGGACCCAGGGCCACCCGGCAGCTGACGCGCATTTTTGTGCACACGAACAAATTTTAGGGGTTTTTGAAGGAGCCGGACGCTGGAGAATCGATTACGACATCAAAACCGGGTAGAAAATCGCAAAGGCCGACATTGCTTGCGCCATGAAATTCGAGGAATGCTGAAATTAGACTATAGGAAGAATCTTTTGCTT
>CATQJA010001590.1:0-14798 GCA_958295435.1 Mesorhabditis spiculigera
GTCTCTCCCTTTCTCTCCCTCGTTTCGGCTGTAACAGCCAGCAGGGCACCCGACTGGCTCCAACTGAAAATGCCACTCCGGGCACATTCTAGCGAGGAGGGCAATGCCAACCGATTTACAGATTTTACTGGGTTGCAGCTGGAGGCAGGCTAGCAGAGGTTTTGGGAGGTTTGGGAGTGTAATTGAGGGTGGCTAGCGAGGATCCTTTCCGGAACTCAAGTTTTTGGCAGGCCAGCCTGCGCTCCCAAGGAACCACCCGAGGTCGAGGTGGCGTTTCGTTATGGGACCTAGGCGATTTTGTGCAGAATTTTCGCTGATTCCGAATCCATGCTCATTTTTGCCAATGGCTGTTTTAAAAGTTATGGCTGCTTCAGTTCAATTTTCCCCAAATTTGTCAACTAAAAGCATTGTTTGCACTTCCCGGGTGATTCATCAAAAAAGAATATCGCCATCATATTCAGAAAATTTTCTCTATCGAAGGAGCTATTTAACTCAAAATTGTTGGAAATCGAAAGAAATCGACGATACTTGGTATAAGACTTCGTTTTTGTATGGGAAATCGGTGAAAACAGGCTTTTCACGCTCCCATGAGTGATCATCGATAGGCAGTAGCGCGGTAATGAAATCTACCATTCGAATCAGAAAAAATTCTCTACAAGATACGCTATTTAAAATGGATTGGCATATTGAGCGAAAATGTTGTGCAGCGTGACGAGATGACCCCCCGCGGGCTCCATATGATCTTAAAATCGCCGTAGCTTTTTAAATCGGGCTGTTGTACGGCATGATAGCGGGTTCGGAGTCAGCAATATTCTGCACAAAATGGGCAGGTCCCCATAACAGAAACGCCCCTCGACGTTAGTCCCCTGTCAGGCTTTTGGATGATGCTTGGGGAAAGACGTGCTATAAGATTCTTTGGAGCCTGACCCAGGGCATGCGAGCAGAGATCTTTGAGGAATCCCAGTGCCAAGGTTGGCTAGCTGCGCTTTTCTAGGCTCTTAAAGCGAGGGCTAGCTAGCAAAGAGGCTTTGGGGACCCAAGCCCCATCCATCGACACCAGTTGTGACTAGGGTGGGGCATTCGCATTTCCCACGCGTTCTTGGCACGGCAGTCAAATTACAATTCCAGGTGGGCTGTTACAATGCAAATCGCGTCTCTGGCTCGCTTCTTAAAATCTCGAGGGAAGTCCTAGGAACACGGGAGTCCTGAACTTAAGCGTAAGCCGAACTAACTAGCTTCATCTGAAGAGATTACGATTTGATTCATATGTTTTTATTTGTCGTTATCTGCATTTTGTAAAAAATATTTATCTTCATCGAAACGCCCGAATCTAGTGGTACTTCCGGAAGCGACGGTGGAATCCGGCGTTCACTCTCCCCCCTCGCGACGGGCCGGGCATTGCAATTCTCGAAAAGGCGCGTAACGTAGCTTAAGATAAGCGGAAGCCAAAGCTAAGTCTAAGCCTAAGCTGGCCTAAAGCCTGAGACTAAGCCTAGGCCAAGCTAAGCTGAGCCAAGCTTAAGCCCAAGCTAAGCCTAAGTCTAAGCGTAAGCCTAAGCATTATCTTACGCCTAAAGGTGCGCTAAGGCCTAAGCCAAGGCCTAAATCGAGCCCCACTAGGCATAAGTCGAGGCTACGCCTCGGCCTTTCTTACCGGCGCGTCTTTTCCTGGGTTTCCCGTGGATCCAGGGTATCCCTCATCTCCATCAGCTCCAGCAGCTCCGGTCCATCCAGGTTGTCCGGGTTCTCCCTTCGGCCCCGGGGATCCTTGCAGAGCATCACGACCAGGAGGCCGGGCTGTCCGATGTCTCCACCATCTCCCGGAGGTCCACAGGGTCCCTGGAAAATATCGATTGCTTAGTACAAAATTCTTGAAAATAGAGGACTAAAATAGATTTGGTAAATGTTGCTTAACGGGGGGGAATAACGAGGTGGAAAAATATCTAATTCTTCCCAATCCCCATGAAAATCCATGTTTTCAAGCTGATTATTAATCTTTGTTAACACACCTTCTGAGGCACCGGACTCTCCGCATCATCACCAGGCGTTCCCGCATCCCCATGGGCCCCATCCTTTCCGGGTGGCCCAGGCGGGCCCATATCTCCCGGCATTCCGGGGTTTCCGTCTCGACCCGGGTGTCCGGATCTTCCCTTCGCTCCGCGCATCCCGCGCATACCGGGGTGACCGGTTGAACCGGGTGGGCCGGGTGGGCCCTGGGGGCAGTTGAAGCAGCCGGTGGATTCGCGCTGCTCGCGGTCCTGGGCGTCTTGGCTGGAAATTGTGTGTGAATTTTGTAGGTTGTAGTTTGAAGCTTAGGACAGTTGCTACTGTATACAAAATTTCCTCAAAAATCTTTGCCAGCCCGCCCTAATTTCCTGAATGATCTCTGCTAGCCTGCCCTCTCCTTCCTCATCACTGCTAGCCTGCCCTTCAACGCTTGCCAATCCCTTTAAACCGTACCCATCCTTTCCATCAATTCCTGGCAATCCATCTGGGGCATCGGGTCCCTGGTCTCCAACGGGTCCTAGCGGGCCGGGAGGGCAAGAGTTCTCGGTGGTGCATTGGCATCGTTGGTCTGAACAAAACAAGAAGCCAGAGAATTTGATGGCATAATCGGATAGAAACCACGAATTATTTTCATGCCGTAATTGAATAGTGAAATCCGAAAAACTCACTAAACGACGGGTTCGAGGCGGGGAAGACCTGGGTGGGAGGAGGCGACTGATTTCCGGCCGCTCCATAGCTGGAAAATTAAGGGAGCATGACAGGATGGAAATCTGGCCCTACCCTCCGTAAGCCTGACGAGTATGACGGGTAGATGGGGTACCCGCTCCCAGGATCACCATATCGTGCCACATATCGTCGGTGATCGTCTGGAAATGGAGGTTTTACTTGGTTTTCGCGCTCTCTTGTTCTCGTTCACTCTCTCTCTCTCTCTCTCTCGTTCCTTACCCTCTCTCGCTCTCTCTGTCTCGCTCTCTCTCTCTCTCTAACTATCTAATATCCAGTAACTTACCCCTAAAGTTCAGAATCTCGGCATCCAGCTCGCTCCAAATATCATCACCGAGGAGTACAGCGAGGCTGCGGCAAGCAGACAAACAAGCAGTGTGGCGCTCGAAGCGCAAAGCGCCACCCATGGGGCCGACGTGGTGCCCATACTGTAAGAGGGTACTGTAGGGGAATACGGGAGAAAATAGGAAAAACAATCCGACAAATACAGTGGACAACGACTCAAACCTGAAGAGGAAAAAATCAGATACCCCGGAAACTGAAAAGATGAAAATACTGCCGAAAGGGCGGGATACCCCCACGGTTCCGACGGGCTCCAATGTACGGGATGCTGCGCCCAGGATCTGCGCGTCGCGCGAAGATTTATGAGCCTGGGGGGAGACAGTGGTAGGTCTGGCTTTTGCTAGACGGCTAGACGCCTCTGGGGCAAATGCACTTTCGAGCAAACGGCAGTCTAAAGGAACCCAGAAGAGAAATTTGGCTATATTCCATCTGGTTACTGTAGTCGGAGTCAAGTTTTAGCCAAAAATGCGCTAGAAAACTGGAAGAAGGCGAGTGTAGGGGCAGCAGCAGGCAGAGTCTAAGCCTAAGCCTGAGCCGAAACCCTGGGCTAAGTTTAACAAAACCTAAGCAATCCTAAGCCCAAAGCCTGAGCCTAAGTCAAGCCTCAGCGTGGACCTAAGCGTAAGCCTGGCTAAGCCGCCAAACCAAGCCAAGCCAAAGCCCAAGCCGAACCCGAAGTCAAGACTCGGAACAACCTAAGCAAGTCAGTCAAGCCCTAGGCCGAAACCTGGGCCCAAGTCTAAGCCTAAGCCTACGCCTAAAGGAGGCCTAGCCTGCGCCTAAGCCAAGCCTGGGACTAAACCTAAGTCAACTCCAAGCTTAAGCATCAATGTCAAATAGGCGAAGAAGCAAAATGCTTACAATAATATTAGCTGAGCCTTGCCGGTCCCTTTAAAGGACCACGGGCAGCCTGCCAGGCGTTCATTGGGGGTTGTTATATAGCCTGAGGGCATGTCGGGTTCGGAAATCGCCCCTCGGCGCGGGCACGCCCCCGCCCTGAAATGGATAGTACAATTTTCGATCTCAATTCCAGTTTTCCGGATCTTTGCCCCCGCCGGTTTGAGTCATGATTAGAAAGCGGGGAGAGAGGGGGAGCCTTTTCGAAAAAATGGAACCCCCTTCAGGGGAGACCGGATACAGCAAGCGAAAAGCCGGGAAAAGCCCGGAAGACGGTGAAAGGCAATTTGATCCGGATGAAAGGAGACGGCTTTCACTTGCTGGAAAGATAAGTCGAATACCGTATCTTAAAGGTATTATTACGGCTCGAAATGGCGGATGGTCGACTTTTTGAGCTCAGCCAAATCGAATGCAAGATAGATTTTGACTTCACGGTCCCCTTAAAATTGCAACGGAAAAATTTTACCTACGGTAGCAACCTAAGCAACCTAAGCAAAGCCAAAAACCAGCTTTTCTAGTGATTGACAAAGGCCAGAGCGAGGGCGAGAGCGAGAGCAGAGAAAGAGAGAGAGAGAGAGAGAGAGAGCGAGAGAGAGGGGAGAGGGAGAAGGCGATAGAGAAAGCGAGAGAGTAAGAGAGACATAGAGCGAGAGTGAGAGAAAGAGCGAGAGAGGGACAGAGCGAGCGAGACATAGTTAGAGCGAGATTGAGAGAGAGCCAGAGAGCAAGACGGTCAAAACGGAGCCTCCGGTAGACAAATCCCCGCTGTCTACCTCACTTTAAAAATCCACGGATCGAACATCCAGCTGCTGGAATTTTCATCTTTCTCTCTCTCATCGTCATCCTCAAAGGCATGCCGCATCAAAATCCAGTCCCCTCTATGGCTGGCAGATACCGCTGCGATGAGCAATAAATTCGTGCTGCCCCTCGCTTCACATTGATGGACCAAAAAACAACAGATCAAATTAGAGACATACGAAATGTCGTGCGGGGTGCTCAGCGGCTCCGAAAAACCGAAAAACGAGGAGGGGCAGTTTTCCGAAGCGCGGTCCCTAGGGTTGCTGGGGGGTCTGGGCAAAAACGCCGAAAGCGCACATTAAGGGCGCATTTTTGGGATTTTGCGCGGCGGAGCGTGGTGTAGCTGTCGAAATGCTAAAGATTGGACTGGGTGATGAGTTGATAAACCAAAAAATTCGTGTTGAAAACCTGCTAAATCGCGATATAAAGTGTATAAAATCATCATGTAGAGTGTATAAATCATTCCATAGCCTTTGAATTAACATTTATAAGTATCAAAACACGGTATATAATTAAACGAAACAAACAGTAAATATGGGGAAGGGACAGCACCAACATCAGTGCTCTCCCATAGTAGAAGTGGTAGTAGCAGTAGTAGGGTACGACGGTATCTCCAAGGAGGGTGGGTACACGAAGGGTCAGAAATCGAAGAAAAAAGGGGAATAATTGATTTCATAACGCGACGGAGAGCTGGGTATGACGAATGGATGGTGTGTGGGTGGATTGAGAGGAGGGTACGAATGACACTGGACGAAATACAACAAACAACGAACGGTGGAGACTTTAATAGATAAATGGTAGGGTACAGGATATATGATTTCGATGGGCGTGTCACAGTGATTGGGATAGGCAGAGACGGGGAGTACATTAAATAAAGTTTAATAAACCACCTATGAAAGGGAGGCGAGGAGCATAGCCACAAGCGAGGCAAGTGGCTATGGATTTTGGTCGCTATTGGTCTTTCAAACGGCCGCGATACGCAACGCGTTTGTCGTTTCCCGTTGTAAAGGAAGCGTGATCGATTACGCAATAAAAGCGTTGCCTGAAATCCATAGCCGCCTTCCCGGTCCCTTTAACGCTCGATATCTACGGTAATTCCGGGCGCGGAAAAGGGTCACAGTTGGGGGGAAATTGCGCACAAATAAACACGAATTTTGCATCAGGGTCACAATTCTGGGGGGCTGAGCACGTGATCGATTTTTGAAATTGTTGGTCTAGGTCGTCGGGATTCCGAAACTGTACTATCGCCGTAAAGAGTAGCCTATCGTAGCTAGTAAAGTGCAGCACGCAGTTCCAAATTTAGGGGAACGCCGAATTTCGGTAGATTACTATTCCCGATCAAAAGTAGCCGAGCGTACAGAGTACAGTGACGGAATCCCCGACGCGACCAGCGCGGAACGTTCCATAGCAATACTGTCGCCTAAAGCTACGATTACGGTATAGGTAGTTGGGTGGGTGTGGAAATCTCTGTCTTCAAAGAGAAATCGCCGATGCGTGTGACAGAAATGCGGGCGGGGAAAAAGGAGAAACGACAAAAATTAGCTCCATAATATGGGGGGTGTTGAGCAACGGCGGCGGGGCGGAGGAGGAGGTGGAGGAGTTCGACAACGAGGCATCATCAATGGGGAATATATAGAGCGGGTTTATTGCAATGGGTTGCGCGAGATTTCGAGAACAATGGGCGTGGAATAGTGGTGGTGGTGGACGGCGTCTTCGAGCAGTTCAGCGCGTTCACGAAGCGTAGATGAAGTTCTGGTGCGAGTTGGACTGGGAGGGGGGGGCGGCTGCTGCTCGCCGTTCTCCAGCGGCTCTTCGGCGCTTTGCGGTGAGATTGAGGGTGCGCTCTGGAAGCGGGTACGGTAAAAGGGGCACATTTTCAAGCTGTTCAAGCAGAATTTGAAAGTTATATATTTCGCAAACAAAGAATGTCGAAATTTCAAAAAGTCTAGCATGAGGTAAATGTCGCGAAAATTTCAACACTTTCAAAATAAGCGCAGTTTTATGGAATTTTAACGAGAATTTTTGCTCACCTCGACCTCCTTCTCGTCATTGTCCCCATCCTCCTCCTCGCCCTCGCATTGGCCCTCCGTGGCCCCAGCTTCTTGGCAAAGTCCCAACAGAGCGACCAGGTCAATCTCTTGGCCCTTGATGATTTCGGGCGTGACGGCGTTCTCGTTGGCTGAAAAAAAGCTAGTTTAAACTTTAAAGGCACCTGGAAGTCGAAAATTAAAACAAACTATTTTGCCATAAAAAGCTAGTAAAAAACGCTTACTGGGCATATTATTCTGCTGGGCAGCGCTCTGGGCAAAAGCCTGGAAGAGGGCCTCGAAATCGACGGGAGCCTGCGATGAGGCGGTCTGCGGGGTGGACGGCTGGCTGCCCGGCTGGGACGGCTGACCGTTTTGGCCCTGAAAAAATGATAAAGATAATAAAAATACAAAAGTACGAAAAACTATCAAGCAATAAAATTGCCTACATTCTGCGGCAAGTGCTGCACCATGCGGCCCAAATTCTGCAGGGTGCCCGGTGGGAGGCCGAGCTCGATCTCGCGCTCCCGTTCCGCCACTCGCTGCACCAGCTTCATGGCCCACGTGATTTTGAGCTTGATCTGGAAATGGGAATTTGTAAATTAGAGATTCAAACGTATAAAGTTCGCAAAAAAAGGGTTTACAACAAAATTCCTTACCTGTCCACCATGCTCCTCGAGCAAGCCGGGCGCCTTGGCGACGATGTAGTCACGGGCAATGTCGAGGGCACGCGATGCCGTCAGGTGCTGGCCAACGTCGGCTTTTTTGTACTGAAAAATCGGGGTTACGTAGGCGATTTCATTTTAATGTTTCGGCGTAAATCAAAATGTCGACAAATTTGAATTTTGTCGAAACACCGAAAATATCGACAAAATTTAACTTCTCATTTTTATCGAATTTTCCAAGAAATCTATTGAAATAGGCATTTAGTGATAATAATTTTCAAATTTCGACACGTTGCGCTAATCCCAAAAAATTACCTGAACCATATATTCGACGAGGTGCATGTCGAGCTCGTCGCCGATCAGCTTCGGCCTGCCTCGGCCACGGCCCCGGACGAACATCTGATTGCCACCAGGAGTGGATAGGCCGGACTGCATGCCGGGCATCCCGTTCATCTTGAAAGCCTGGAAACAAAGACTTTAATTTGCAAAATAACGTGAAAAAAGCGCAATTTATGGATCAGCAATTCGCATCATAAGCTTAAAAAACGGTGTTAGCATAATGCCGCGATTCAGAATGTCGACATTTTTTGCGGCGGTTCGGGGTTTTTTCGGGAAATTAGCCTATGTAAATTTCGACATCAATAAGTACGGCATTATGATTTTCGAAATTTTGAAAGTGACCCACGGAATTTACATGAACAAATTGCTAGGAAAATCTCGAAAATACTAGGCAAAAAATGTCGACACTATGGATTTCGACATCAAGAATCCCGAAAACATGAAATTTCGGCATTCCGAAAAACCGCAAATCGGCAAATCTAATTTGCATAAAGCGAAAATATTCAAAAATCACTAACCATCTCCCCGTTTGGCTGAGGCGTCGATGGGGTAGACGGGGTGTGTGTCGGAGTGGCAGGTTCGTCGCGACCCGTTGGAGTCGTTGGGGTGAGCATCGGGGCCCCGCCGAGGAACATGCCGGGCAGACCGGCGGCCGCGGCGGCCATGATGGCCTGCTGCTGGGCTAAAAAAGGGAGAATTACAACGCTATATTATGGAAAATCCGTAAAAAGGTGACGATTAGCTTCAAAAAAAGTCACCAAAAAGCGAGGACACACCCTGTTGGGCACGCTGGGAGTGCTTGCGCTGATAGTAGGCGGCCACCGGGGCCGGGATGTTGAAGTGTCGGGCGGCGGCGGCGGCGCCGTGCATCTGGGCGTAGGCGGCGACCTGCTTCTTCTCCTCGCTGGTGCAGTACTTGGAGCGGCGGCCTGGCTGGGAGGACTGGGTGTCCTGGGCCATCAGCTGCTGGATGAATTGCACCTCGGATTCGGGGAGGCTGTTCTGAAAAAAGCTGATTAAATTAGAATTACCAAAGAATAATACAAAATATTTGATTACTTTCCACAATTCAACTAACAATTTGGCATTTTTAAATTTTTTGGGGGCAAGGACTCTTTTAAAAACTTCAATTTAATCCACAAAAGTCAGTAAGGAAAAATGGAATTTTTTTTGTAGTTTTTATTAGTTTACGAACGCCATAAAATTGTTTAAAAAATTTCCAATTTGAAAATGAGGTTTTTTGACCATTTTTGGGCAGGGTCGATAGACTTTGAAGCTTTATCTCCCTAAAAAATACCGTAAAAACCTCGAAAACACACAATCCATGTTCTCTATATATTTCAAGCTCAAAAACCCTTACCTTATCCTCATTCGGGGTGCGCGGCGTGTTGGGCGTCTGCGGGTGGTGCGACGTGTTGGGGGTGAGATTCGGCATCCCGTAGGGGAGATTGGGGGGCCGCATGCTGATCCGCGGGGGCATTGAGCCCTGCAGGGACTGCTGCTGGTGCTGGTGCTGGAGGATCTGCTGGGCCTAAAAGTTTAATAAAATGTGATTAATAAAAATTAGATATGAGGAAAAATAAAACTACTAAAAACAGCTATTAATAAAAAATTTATTAAATTCTACAGATTTCGTGACTCACCCTAGCCGCCCACTTGTCGTGCTTCATCCCCTTGATGTGCGTCTCGCAGGGCGGACATAAACAAGGTCGGACATTCATCGTGTTCAGGATGACGCTCATCTAAAAAAAAACAGATAAATCATTAAATGAAAAAAATGGATACCTGATGCGAGAGGAAAGTGCATTGGCGGCTGATGTCGTTCAGCTGATCCTGGATGCTGGACGTCGTGGAGGCTTCAAAGTCCATAATCTAAAAATGGGCTATAAACTACAAAAAAAAAGCTGATTTACCTGGCTGGGCTCGCCGTTCTCCTGCGGGTCGCCGTTCTCGTTGAAGCTGTGGGCCGAGCCGCTCTCCATCTGTTCGTCATCCATTGGAGGGGGAATCTGGAAATCACAAAAATGATTAAATATAATTGCTAAATCCCATATCTGAATTTTAGAAAATAAGGTAACCCCCAAAAAATGAAAAGTTAGTTTTCAAGGTTTTTAAGGACGAAATTCTAGTTGTTAGGAAAAGTAGCACCTATAAATAGCGTCAATTTTTGCTAAAAACCGCAAAAAGGCGGGTGTGTATACGCAAAGGGTCGGGGGCAATTTCGCAGAAGAGCTCCTCGGGGCAAATTTATTTCTTTTTTTGAGTGTATAGCCCCGTGCTTCGGGGGCCAGCAAAATAGGCGGCCGCTCTGGAGCAGCAGGGGCGCAGGCTTTTGGCGAAAGGAAAATTGAATTTCATTTCTTTTTTCGCCTCCATTTTGTGGGCCCTGGAGGGGTTTTTTGAAAAAAAAAGAAAGAAGGAGAGGAGGGGATCAGATAGAGAAGGGCTGATTTAGGTTTGATACTTTAAGCGTTAGATTTAGCTTTCAAAGGCTCGAAAATCTTATACAAAAAAAATCGAAAAATTTGCGAAAACACGCTTTTGAAACATAATAAAAATTGGTAACCGCGAAAATAGGAGATGCTGAGGGCCGATGAATCAGGGGAATGACTCAAAAATATATATGAGGGGCAGCCAGGCCCGTAGCGGAACCGAAATTTCGGGGGGGCCAAAAATTTTGGCGACCTCCCCCCCGGTCGCCACTTTTAAAACATCCGAAAATCGCGTCAATAATAGCGCCGCAGGCAAAAAAAATCGCAAAAAAGCGTTCGCTACACTCAAATTCGTGTGAAAACACGGCAGAAAACGCGCCGCAGGCGAAAATTTTCTATGAACAATTGATTCACCAATAAAAACCCAGCGCCGCAGGCAAAAAATTTTGAAAAAATAGGCTTCATATAAGTAAAAACTGTTTGAAAAACAGTAATAAACAGCGCCGCAGGCAAAAAAATTTTTGTAACTAAAAATCATAAGGGTCCCCCCTTATGAATTTTTCGGACCACGACCGATTTCGGGGGGGGCCCAGGGCCCCCTGGGCCCCCCTCCTACGGGCCTGGGGGCAGCCAAGGGCTTCTATCTTTATTAGCAGAACCGAAAGCAAAAATTTGGGCCAGAAAACGCATTTATTATTCTATAAAATAATTTCGTAGGACCGTAGTCGCTTGGTACTGGGCTGTTAGCGGGGGGAAGGACAATTTTTTTTCTTGTTAATTCTGTATATCCCCATCAATAAAAAACATAAGACATTTTATAGTATTTTACAGTTTTCATTTATCGAACGGACACGAAAATGCTCAAAAATGCTCAAAAATGTCATTTTTTCAAAAGCCTAAATATTTGTCAATCACTCTCTGGCAAAATTCGAAAACTAACTATAAAAATACGTTATATATTATTAACAGGCAAGTCCAGGCGGATAATAAAAATCCAGAAAAACCAAAATCAATATCTAGAGTTGTAAAGTCAAGTCAGCTCGTAAAAAGCGGTGCAAACGCCGATTTTAATGCATTTTTGGAAAACGTCATAAAACGTGTATGTAAATCGATATGGGAAACTCGCAGTGTGGCAAAACCGCGGCGTTAAAACCAAAAAGCAAAGTCGCCAAATACCGTGTGGGTTTGCGTGTATGTGCAAAATATAAACCGTTTTCGGGCAACCATGGGGGGGTCCATGGCGGCCGAGCAAAAGCGATTAGAGATAATAAAATGTGTGGAAAATGGAGAATTCAGCAGGTGAACAGACACACTGACAAACATACACAGCCACACAACGCAAAGCCTGATAAAAATATAAACCCGCGGCGAATGCCCCAAATTCGAGCGATTAAAATTTGTGGATGGGCAGTGCGGGGGGAGGCGAAAATATTTACGGAAAATATGGATTTTGTAGTTTTGCATAGTTTTGGGAGGCACGGTTTTTAAAGGGACGAGCAAGGCAGCGCTTCGGGAAGCGTAATGGACAAGCCAAAATGCCGACAAACCAAAGCCCGATAAGTCAAAATCCCGAAGCCGGAATGCCGATAATCCTAAACCCGACAACCGAAATCCCGACAAGCCAAAATGCCGACAAGCGAGAATACCGACGTCAAAGCCCGTTAGCCGAAATGCCGATAAATCAAAATCCCGACATGACAACAGCTAATGACGTTTAGGCTTAGGTGGGACGATTTTGTGCTGGCGGGACGATGATGGTGGTCCCTTTAAAAAGCTAATGACGTCCAGAATTTTAGCTGTCGGTATTTTGGCTGTCGGGATTTTCGTGTTTCCTTGATCACGGTTTTCAAAATTTCTTCCAAAAATCCATAGCGAAAAATTAATATTTTAGCCTTTCCATCCCTTTAAACGCTCGGAAAAATGAATATACCTCTAAAAATCGGCCCAAACAAAAATTGGTCCGCCAAAAACTGCGTATTCAGAATTTTGCGCTGTCGGCGCGGCAGGATGGAGGGTAAAGCGGGCCCCCCGAAAACCGAAAAATTTCCAAAAAGGCCTCGAGGGGGGCAGCGCTACTCAAAGATTAATGGAATGGGAAATAGAAAAGTATGAGAAAATTCGGCGGGCCCTTTTCCTTTCCGGAAAAGGCCGCGTCCCGCGTTTTCAATAGGGCGCACCGCGCTGGAAAATAGAAAATTTAGAATTTTAAGTGGCCCGCTAGTAGACCAAGTGAAAATACGGGGATCTTTCAGTGCGCACAATTTTTATATTATTTTTATCGGGGGTTTCGAATTGTATTTTTGCGAGAGGGGAGATTCGTTTCTCTCGTTTTGGTGATTTTCTATTTGCCGGCCGGTAAAAGATAAGGCCGCCACATCGAAAAGGGGATTCAATATTTTTTGTGAGCAAAAAAAGGGGAGGAAAAGGATTGATAGAGACGGAAAGAGGGGGAAAACTAGAGAGTCAGCAAAAAATTGGGCTATTTAGAATGTGGAGATAGTTAAGAGTGAAAAGTTCTTATATTTTTGTAGTTTTGTAGCTTATTAAAAATTTATCTAATCTATTTGCGACATTGGTCATATTTATAACTTAGGAAAAAATTACTAAATCTGTTTTCGACATTTTTTCATAATTTCTACACACTAAAAAGAGTATTTTCTAATCCATTTTCGACATTTCTTACATCATTTGCACGCCCTAAAAAAATAGGTTCATCCCCAGAAACCATAGCGCAGTCGGTTAAGCGTTTGAAAATCAACCAGATGACGCGGGTTCAAATACACACTGCGATTTTTGCAATTTTCTAGTTTCTAGTAAACTTTCGTAATTTCCACAAAATACACGCCTCTATCCCGACTCTGACTAAAGTCAATAAATGAAATGGGGGGCCGCCTGGGTGGTGTGTATGTGTGCGGTGGTGGTGGGGGGCCGTACGGGGGAGAGGGGGAGCCGTGCGGAATTTTCGAGCCGAAATAAAAATTATTATGTTTATCGGGGGGTCGGCGAGAGAGAGGGGAAAGGGAGAGAGAGATAGGGCCCAAGGCGGAGAGGGCAGAGCTTGGGGCCCTTTTTGGCTCCTTAGGGCCTTTAGTGCCGGCGGGCCCCCTGGACAAGCGCTGTGCTGGACACACGCACGCAACTTGGTCTCTCCGGTTTTAGCGGCGTCTCTCTCTCTCTCTCTCTCTCGCTCTCTCTCTCTCTCTGTCTCTCTCGTAAATTTCCCTCCTTAGCCCCGGGATTTCGTCACAGACCGGAAGAGGTCGGGGAATTTTTGAAAAGTTCAAGGAGTTCAAGCAGCCGTGGAAAAATTAAAATTCAAAAATCAATTCAAATGGAAAAAATTGAGCAAGAGCTACATTTTCTGATTTCTAAAAAAAATATCAAAACTACCGTAATCCCAATTCTAAATCCCAAAAAGGTCTCCTAAATGCGATTTTTGAATGCCTAAAAAAGCTTGCCAGACACTTTCTAATTTCTAAAAAACGCCCGAACGCTACCGTAACCTCCGCCAATCTAAAATTCCGCTCGAGAGCCGGGGGCATTTTTTGCTAGCGCCCAATTCATAATATTTTCAGGGGCAGGGTCTCGCAGCGCGCCGAGTTCTCTTGGTGGGCTTTTTTATAGAACCAATTCCGTTCCGGCGGGCCATCCGCCCCAATTGTCGGCCCCTAGCCATTTAATATTTTAAGGAAAGACCGGGTGAAAACTGGAAATGCCCAATAGCTTGAGTAATAATTTCAAAAGCAAAAAATTCAAGTTAAGGCCCAAAATACACTTATTTACTAGGCGAACATCGTGGTGGGACCCGATGGTGGACGGCGGGACAGAAAGCCCAGAAGCTCAATAAAGAAAAAGCCGGTGAAATTGGCGAAAAAGGCACACAGACAGCGCCGCGAAAATTGAACTGAAAAGCCGGCGGCTAAAAGGGCACGGGATGGGGTGCAAAATCGGAAAATTGAATGTGGTCAGGCTGAGTTTTTCGGGGTTTCTAAAAAAGTATTAAACTAAAGTAAAACAAAAGTATGCATTAAACAACTAAATAAAGACGTTCGACATCCGTACGATCTGGTCCATATTCAAATGAGCTCAAAATTCTATATAATTAGTGTAAAAATTAAGCTCCGGTTGAGTTTTTCAAAATTTCGCAAAAATCTAAAGAATTAAAAACATAAATAAGAACGGTTCCTGCCTCTTTGGCTTGAACCCGATTTTAATATTAGCTCAAATTTAATTAAAATTAACTTAATAATCGCTCAAAGTGCCGCGGGACTTGCGGCTTTTGACGAATGGCGAAAAAAGGGCGAAGACGAAGAAGAAGATCGATCGTGCTAACCGGGGTTGGGCCCCGGAAAACTTTGTGTAATGCTAAAATTATGCTCTCAGAGAGTCTAGGGAGTGGGGGAAAAGGGTGGGCCACCCGCAGAGTGGCCCTGGGCCCTCAACCTCCCCGCGGTTCTCTCAAAAAGCGGTGTTTATTTAAATTTAGGCCGCCGGTGGAGGAGTGAATAAAATTGGGTCTTGCGATGAATCGGGAAAACTAAAGAAAAGAATTTTAAAAAGAGTAGCAG
>CATQJA010001592.1:0-56220 GCA_958295435.1 Mesorhabditis spiculigera
CGGTACTTATCAAGAGTTGGGGAGGGCCACTTTGGGTATGATAGGAACACTTTTTTTATCGCTTTTTCGACTCTTTCTGGGGTAGTTTTACGCTGAGTGCAAATAGAGCCGCAACAGCACGCCAAAAGCGGTTGGGTTTATCAGAGAAAAACAGTGTAAAAATTTATTAAGAAAAGGTGCATTATGCGCAATTTTAGGCTGCCGTACGTTGGCAGGCAAGGTGGTGCGTCGCTTCGGATGGGCTGCCGCTCCCTCTTTCGAAATCAGGGCGCCTGGGCGCTACGCGCCCTCCTCGGGCGCCCCGATTTCGAACCCCTGTACGAGCTCGCACCATCTACGAAGCGACTAGGCCCCGGGTGGCACGAAGCCTTAATTTTAGGCTCAAATTGGGTGTAAGCATTTCTAAATCTTAAAAACGTTTAGATAATTGTGTTTTACTACGCTGATTTTGTTATATCAGAAACCAGCACGAAAAACTAGCCTAGAAAGACTCAAAAAGTCGAAAACCAAAGTGGCCCCCCCCCAACTTGATAAGTGCCAATATTGCGTTTCCAAATCAAAGCTCACCAAGCTCAACGCGAAAGTTGGGTTCCCAGCTCGGCGGCGGCGAGTTCCACGTGTTGTCTGCTTTGCGCATGTGCCGCCTGAAAAAGAACAAAGCTTTTAGTAACTCGAAACTTACCGATCGCTGGAAAAGTGCTCCAAGTAGACAGCCACCGGGAGGATGCGGAACTTTCGGGCGAATTGCGGCGGGAATTTCCACTAAATTCGATTTCCAAGGAATTAAAGATCGCAAACCTCGCTGGGGAACGATTCTTCGCAATATTCGGTAAATGGGCACGGGAAGTCGAGCGTTGTGTCAAGATCGTAGACCTAAAAAAACACAAAATATTGTCAGCTTCTTTCGGACCTTGGACGCGCCGTCGACCTTCTCAACGAGAATCACGTGGTAGTCCCAAATCACGTAGTCACGATCTTCTCGGCAAGCTTTCTAAAGCACAATGAAGTCATGAAGAACTTTATTGTTTACCTGTGCGAATATCGGAAAGGCCCTTTCCTCATTTGATAGGAAAACGACGAAGAAGGCATCGTGCCGACCTGCAGGTATTCGGGCGCAAAGCTAAAAGTTTGTTTTTTGAAATGGTTTATCGCGTACCTTGAGAATATTTTCTTCGCAGTAGCACGACGTGTAGAGGCACTGCCCACGCGGCCCGAATGCCATGAAGTGCGGTTTGGCCTGCCAAGTCACTAACGAAGGACTTGTCGCCTGAAAAGTTTTTAAATATCTTTTTAGGCCTATTAAATACGTTGACAAAAGAATTTGTTGTTATAGTTTTATGGGAATTGTGGAGCAAGATGTCGCAAAATATGCTGGCTGTGCTGTGCCGCGGGCGGGCACCGAAACGCTTGCGGTCTGGGCCGTGTTTCATACTCGGGTAATGTTTCACCGATGGGAACCCACGATCTACCCATGGGTACCCAGAGAAACCCACGATTTACCCATGCGTGGGTACCCAGAGAAACCCATGGGTAGATCGTGGGTTCCCATGGGTAAATTACGGGATAGGAGCTGCTTGTAGTTTACACTTTACTTTTATTTTGCTTTGCTTTTCACGAATAAGGTGGTACTTTTAGACGGCAATTGTTAGGCAGTCCGATGCTTAGTTGTCACCCTCATGTAGATCAAGGCGGGAGCATCGGCAGTAACTAAAATAGCCACCTTTTTGACTTTGTCGTTTTTATGGCTCCAGGGCCGCTGCTTTTTTTGGGGAACTCTTTCGACTGAGTTCCCTTTTGAGTTCCCTGTCGAGTTCCCTTTTGAGTTCCCTTTCGACTGAGTTCCCTTTTGAGTTCCCTTTTGAGTTCCCTTTCGAGTTCCCTTTCGAGTTCCCTTTCGACTGAGTACCCTTTCGAGTTCCCTTTCGACTGAGTTCCTTTTGAGTTCCCTTTCGAGTTCCCTTTCGAGTTCCCTTTCGAGTTCCCTTTCGAGTTCCCTTTTGAGTTCCCTTTCGACTGAGTTCCCTTTCGAGTTCCCTTTCGAGTTCCCTTTTGAGTTCCCTTTCGAGTTCCCTTTCGAGTTCCCTTTCGAGTTCCCTTTCGAGTTCCCTTTCGACTTCCCTTTCGAGTTCCCTTTCGACTGAGTTCCTTTTGAGTTCCCTTTTGAGTTCCCTTTCGAGTTCCCTTTCGAGTTCCCTTTCGACTGAGTTCCTTTTGAGTTCCCTTTTGAGTTCCCTTTCGAGTTCCCTTTCGAGTTCCCTTTCGACTTCCCTTTTGAGTTCCCTTTTGAGTTCCCTTTCGAGTTCCCTTTCGAGTTCCCTTTCGAGTTCCCTTTCGAGTTCCCTTTCGAGTTCCCTTTCGAGTTCCCTTTCGAGTTCCCTTTCGAGTTCCCTTTCGAGTTCCCTTTCGAGTTCCCTTTCGAGTTCCCTTTTGAGTTCCCTTTCGACTGAGTTCCCTTTCGAGTTCCCTTTCGAGTTCCCTTTCGAGTTCCCTTTCGAGTTCCTTTCGAGTTCCTTTCGAGTTCCCTTTTGAGGTTCCCTTTCGACTGAGTTACCTTTTGAGTTCCCCTTTCGACTGAGTTCCCTTTCGAGTTCCTTTCGAGGTTCCCTTTCGACTGAGTTCCCTTTCGAGTTCCCTTTCGAGTTCCCTTTCGAGTCCCTTTCGAGTTCCCTTTCGACTGAGTTCCCTTTCGAGTTCCCTTTCGAGTTCCCTTTCGAGTTCCCTTTCGAGTTCCCTTTCGAGTTTCCTTTCGAGTTCCCTTTCGAGTTCCTTTTCGAGTTCCCTTTCGAGTTCCCTTTCGAGTTCCCTTTTGAGTTCCCTTTCGACTGAGTTCCCTTTCGAGTTCCCTTTCGAGTTCCCTTTCGAGTCCCTTTCGAGTTCCCTTTCGACTGAGTTCCCTTTCGAGTTCCCTTTCGAGTTCCCTTTCGAGTTCCCTTTCGAGTTCCCTTTCGAGTTTCCTTTTGAGTTCCCTTTCGACTGAGTTACCTTTTAAGTTCCCTTTCGAGTTCCCTTTCGAGTTCCCTTTCGACTGAGTTCCTTTTGAGTTCCCTTTTTGAGTTCCCTTTCGAGTTTTCTTTTTGAGTTCCTTTCGACTGAGTTTCCTTTTGAGTCCCCTTTCGACTGAGTTACCTTTTGAGTTTCCCTTTCGACTGAGTTCCCTTTCGAGTTCCCTTTCGAGTTCCCTTTCGAGTTCCCTTTCGAGTTCCCTTTCGACTGAGTTCCCTTTTTGAGTTCCCTTTCGACTGAGTTCCCTTTCGAGTTCCCTTTCGAGTTCCCTTTCGACTGAGTTCCCTTTTGAGTTCCCTTTCGACTGGGTTCCCTTTCGAGTTCCCTTTCGAGTTCCCTTTCGACTGAGTTCCCTTTTGAGTTCCCTTTCGACTGAGTTTCCTTTTGAGTTCCCTTTCGACTGAGTTCCCTTTTGAGTTCCCTTTCGACTGAGTTCCCTTTCGAGTTCCCTTTCGAGTTCCCTTTCGACTGAGTTCCCTTTCGAGTTCCCTTTCGAGTTCCCTTTCGAGTTCCCTTTCGAGTTCCCTTTCGACTGAGTTCCCTTTTGAGTTCCCTTTCGACTGAGTTCCCTTTCGAGTTCCCTTTCGAGTTCCCTTTCGACTGAGTTCCCTTTTGAGTTCCCTTTCGACTGAGTTTCCTTTTGAGTTCCCTTTCGACTGAGTTACCTTTTGAGTTCCCTTTCGACTGAGTTCCCTTTCGAGTTCCCTTTCGAGTTCCTTTCGAGTTCCCTTTCGACTGAGTTCCCTTTCGAGGTTCCCTTTCGAGTTCCTTTCGAGTTCCCTTTCGAGTTCCCTTTCGACTGAGTTCCCTTTTGAGTTCCCTTTCGACTGAGTTCCCTTTCGAGTTCCCTTTCGAGTTCCCTTTCGACTGAGTTCCCTTTTGAGTTCCCTTTCGACTGAGTTACCTTTTGAGTTCCCTTTCGACTGAGTTCCCTTTCGAGTTCCCTTTCGAGTTCCCTTTCGAGTTCCCTTTCGACTGAGTTCCCTTTCGAGTTCCCTTTCGAGTTCCCTTTCGAGTTCCCTTTCGAGTTCCCTTTCGACTGAGTTCCCTTTTGAGTTCCCTTTCGACTGAGTTCCCTTTCGAGTTCCTTTCGAGTTCCCTTTCGACTGAGTTACCTTTTTGAGTTCCCTTTCGACTGAGTTCCCTTTCGAGTTCCCTTTCGAGTTCCCTTTCGACTGAGTTCCCTTTCGAGTTCCCTTTCGAGTTCCCTTTCGAGTTCCCTTTCGAGTTCCCTTTCGACTGAGTTCCCTTTTGAGTTCCCTTTTGAGTTCCCTTTCGAGTTTTCTTTTGAGTGCCCTTTCGACTGAGTTTCCTTTTGAGTTCCCTTTCGACTGAGTTACCTTTTGAGTTCCCTTTCGACTGAGTTCCCTTTCGAGTTCCCTTTCGAGTTCCCTTTCGACTGAGTTCCCTTTCGAGTTCCCTTTCGAGTTCCCTTTCGAGTTCCCTTTCGAGTTCCCTTTCGACTGAGTTCCTTTGAGTTCCCTTTTGAGTTCCCTTTCGAGTTTTCTTTTGAGTTCCCTTTCGACTGAGTTTCCTTTTGAGTTCCCTTTCGACTGAGTTACCTTTTGAGTTCCCTTTCGACTGAGTTCCCTTTCGAGTTCCCTTTTGAGTTCCCTTTCGAGTTCCCTTTCGAGTTCCCTTTCGACTGAGTTCCCTTTCGAGTTCCCTTTCGAGTTCCCTTTCGAGTTCCCTTTCGAGTTCCCTTTCGACTGAGTTCCCTTTTGAGTTCCCTTTTGAGTTCCCTTTTGAGTTCCCTTTTGAGTTCCCTTTCGAGTTCCCTTTCGAGTTCCCTTTCGACTGAGTTCCCTTTCGAGTTCCCTTTCGAGTTCCCTTTCGAGTTCCCTTTCGAGTTCCCTTTCGACTGAGTTCCCTTTTGAGTTCCCTTTTGAGTTCCCTTTCGAGTTTTCTTTTGAGTTCCCTTTCGACTGAGTTTCCTTTTGAGTTCCCTTTCGACTGAGTTACCTTTTGAGTTCCCTTTCGACTGAGTTCCCTTTCGAGTTCCCCTTTCGAGTTCCTTTCGAGTTCCCTTTCGACTGAGTTCCCTTTCGAGTTCCCTTTCGAGTTCCCTTTCGAGTTCCCTTTCGGAGTTCCCTTTCGACTGAGTTACCTTTTGAGTTCCCTTTCGACTGAGTTCCCTTTCGAGTTCCCTTTCGAGTTCCCTTTCGACTGAGTTCCCTTTCGAGTTCCCTTTCGAGTTCCCTTTTGAGTTCCCTTTCGACTGAGTTCCCTTTCGAGTTCCCTTTCGAGTTCCCTTTCGAGTTCCCTTTTGAGTTCCCTTTCGACTGAGTTACCTTTTGAGTTCCCTTTCGACTGAGTTCCCTTTTGAGTTCCCTTTCGAGTTCCCTTTCGAGTTCCCTTTCGAGTTCCCTTTCGAGTTCCCTTTCGAGGTGCCCTTTCGAGTTCCCTTTCGAGTTCCCTTTCGAGTTCCCTTTCGACTGAGTTCCCTTTCGAGTTCCCTTTCGACTGAGTTACCTTTTGAGTTCCCTTTCGACTGAGTTCCCTTTCGAGTTCCCTTTCGACTGAGTTCCCTTTCGAGTTGGAGGAGTTAGAGGAGTTAGAGGAGCAAAGGGCGTCAAATACGGGTTGCCGTGGACAGCGATAAAGCTAAACACGATAGATAAACACGACCCTATGATGTTGTTTAGTGTTACAGCCGTTTGAGGCGAAAGCTGGCATCAGCCACAACTTTTCCATTACGCCATCAAAAGAGCGCCCTAATCGGGGTCGGGTGTAAATGGACGTACTAAATTTGTGGCCCAACAACAAGTGGTGGCCACACAGCCGAGCGGATCATGGCCATGTAGATTGGAATCGAAAATTGGAATCGCAACCAAATTTTACTACTTCCTCAAATGTTTGGATGTTTCAGGAAATGGGTGGGTGCGCGCAAAATCGAATTGTTTAATCCCGGGTAGAGTAACTCGTATTCATGATAATCTAAAAAGTTTCCCAAAAAGTCTTACATAAAAAGGTTGTGAGGTTAATTGAGTTCCCTTTTGAGTTCCCTTTCGAGTTCCCTTTCGAGTTCCCTTTCGACTTCCCTTTTGAGTTCCCTTTCGAGTTCCCTTTCGAGTTCCCTTTCGAGTTCCCTTTCGAGTTCCCTTTTGAGTTCCCTTTCGACTGAGTTCCCTTTCGAGTTCCCTTTCGAGTTCCCTTTTGAGTTCCCTTTCGACTGAGTTCCCTTTCGAGTTCCCTTTCGAGTTTCCTTTTGAGTTCCCTTTCGACTGAGTTCCCTTTCGAGTTCGCTTTCGAGTTCCCTTTTGAGTTCCCTTTCGACTGAGTTCCCTTTCGAGTTCCCTTTCGAGTTCCCTTTTGAGTTCCCTTTCGAGTTCCCTTTTGAGTTCCCTTTCGAGTTCCCTTTCGAGTTCCCTTTTGAGTTCCCGTTCGAGTTCCCTTTTGAGTTCCCTTTCGACTGAGTTCCCTTTCGAGTTCCCTTTTGAGTTCCCTTTCGACTGAGTTCCCTTTTGAGTTCCCTTTCGAGTTCCCTTTCGAGTTCCCTTTCGAGTTCCCTTTCGAGTTCCCTTTTGAGTTCCCTTTCGAGTTCCCTTTCGAGTTCCCTTTTGAGTTCTCTTTCGACTGAGTTCCCTTTCGAGTTCCCTTTCGAGTTCCCTTTTGAGTTCCCTTTTGAGTTCCCTTTCGACTGAGTTCCCTTTCGAGTTCCCTTTTGAGTTCCCTTTCGACTGAGTTCCCTTTCGAGTTCCTTTCGAGTTCCCTTTGAGTTCCTTTTGAGTTCCCTTTCGACTGAGTTCCCTTTCGAGTTCCCTTTCGAGTTCCCTTTCGAGTTCCCTTTTGAGTTCCCTTTCGACTGAGTTCCCTTTCGAGTTCCCTTTTGAGTTCCCTTTCGAGTTCCTTTTCGAGTTCCCTTTCGAGTTCCCTTTCGAGTTCCCTTTTGAGTTCCCTTTCGATTTTCAAGTTTTCAAGTTTGAGTTTTCAAGGTTTGCACTTTAGAGCCAAATTTAACTAGGAAAATAAACTTTTTAACATCTCAAAATAGTGCCACTCTACTAATTCAATCATGCTCTTTCAGATGGCCCCAAAAAAAACAGGGTCGAAAAAAACTGTACCAAGCCTTGTTCGGGTGACCCGCGGACGGCCTTTTAACACCCTGTAAACAGACGCAAAATAGGCCGTATAGGTAAGAGTCGGCATTATGAAAATCGTCATTCTGTAAAACCGGCTTTATAATAGTCGGCATTATGGAAATCGGCATTATGTAGGTAATCCTCCGAGAGCCCCCCCATTAGGGTTCTGAAAATTCGAGATTTTGAAAATTCGAGATTCTGAAAATTCGAGATTATGAAAATTCGAGATTCTGAAAATTCGAGATTTTGAAAATTCGAGATTCTGATTTTCGAGATTCCGATAGCAATTCTTGGCAAAATCGTCGCCGTGTCTTCCTGTGCACATCGTGAATCCACAGACGGGAAAAGGCAAAAGAGCGATTGGAGCTACCAGGCGCTCCGCTTAAAGGGTGAAGCAAGCTTACACTTAGGCTTGAATGACGTTAAGCTGAGGGCTAGACGTATCTGAGCTTTTTTTACACTTGTGGGTTAGAAAGCGTAGTTTGGAATGTCTTGTAGCCAAAAGTCCGCGCCACCTTCTCAAAACGTACAATACACTTGATTATTTTATCATAAAGGCACGCAATACCGTCGAATCCGGAATGTTTTTTGAACGTGTTTGTGTGTGGCAAAGTTGAAGTGAAGCGAGGGGGGGCCGTCTCAGCCGAGCTTGTTGAGGAACATTGCGGCCACCTGAAAATTGTTAGTTCTTTCTCGCATTTAGGAGGCTTAGCGGAAATCGTTTATTCAACGTCTCAAAAAATATTGTACCAGTGAATTCGGGGTAGGGGAAGGCCGCAAGTGGGTGAGTAAAACGTTTGGGGGAATGTTTGTCATTTTCGTGCTAGACTAATTTTATCACAAAGTGCGGGAACTGCTGATATGGGGGGGCGATAGAATTTACCTTTTGGGCTTTAACAAATCGCTTCTTTAGCTAAAAGGGCCGAAATGGTAATAAACTTTTGAAAACAAGCCAATTGTATTTTTTGAGCGTGCTTTTAGCAAATAAACTTACTTTAAAAGCTAGACTAGATTGAATTTGCTCAAAAAAGGCCAAAGTTCCGTCAAAAGCAGAAGTATGGGCTTACTGACTAGCACGAAGAGGTTCTGGGGGGAGCTGGGGAGCACTGGCCTACATCTACATCTTCAAAGCAAACACCATTGTCAAGAATTCCTCATATTGAATCGTGATGACGCCGTCGCGGTCGGTGTCCTTGTCGCGGAACGAGGCGGTGAGCGTCTGAAATCGTCACTTGTTGCAGAAATCAATATAGTTATGTTTTTATGACGTAGCCATGACATGAATCATCGAAAATCGCGAATTTTTAGTCAATTTCCAAAAACAAACCTGCAAGACGACGCACAACTGGATGAAATCGTCAAAGTTGATGCGGCCCTGGTGCGTCCGGTCGAACTTCATCATCAGGATGTTGTAGAAGCGCTCGGAGAGGCGGTACCCTAAATTGACAGCGTTTTTCAAGCATTTGAAACTCCATTTCCCAGGCCACAACGAGCGAAAAACTCACCGAATTGCGTGAGAGCATTCTGCAGCTCTTGCTTGTCGATGTTGCCCGAGTTGTCGCGGTCGAACCCGCGAAAACAATTCGTCCAATCGTTGATGTAGTTCCAGAGGGCCTGAAGCAATTTTTGGGCTTGAAATTAAATGTGCTACCTGGAATTCGGGGAAATTGATGGCTCCGTCGCCGTTTGAGTCGAACATTCCTGAAAAAAAAATAAAGCTTGAAAGGGCCCACGCAACTGCAATAGCCCCAAAATCTAAGATATTTCCACTCACCAATCATCAGCCGGCAGGTTTCCGGGTTGAACGGATTCCATGTTCCGTTGCTGAGGGCTCGCTGCAGCTCATCGGAAGAAATTTGGCCCGACCGGTCGGCGTCGACCTGAAAATACGTCAGATTATGCTAAAACTCAAAACCCGGTGCTGGTTCGTTAGCGGAGGCTCTAATGTCGTAGATTTTTCAATATTTCTTGATTTTTTGGGGGCTACATCATCGATGCCCGCTAGAGCATCAAAAAAATATAGTAAGAATCTTAGTTCTAGAAAAAATACCCCCCGCTAATGAACCAGAACGCAAAAGCCTTACTTACCGACGCAAAAATTTGCTGCAAATTCGGCGGCGCGTTGTAGGTCATCGGGGGCCTGGAAGCAGAATGGTTAGATGTGACAGTGCGACACGACATTTCGAGAGAATTTTTAGCCGCCGCGAAACTTGAGCCTCCTTATATAAGTTTGCGCAGGCAGGGGGCTGGGGTGAAGATGGGGAAAAAGAGAAAAATATTTGGGATTGAAGAGATCTCGCAGAGAAAGGGGGCCCAACTTGTTTAGGGTGTGGAGGGCCCGGGATGAGTCATCGAGGTCTGATTGGGCCGCTGACGTTGGAAAAGAGCGTCATCGTAGGGGGGAAGGCTTTGCGAAATAGTGCAAAAATACTCCAGGGAATTTGCAGAAATTGAAACTAAGCATACGGAAAGAGATAGAGAGAGAGAGAGAGAGAGAGAGAGCGAGAGAGCGAGAGAGCGAGATAGAGGGAGAGAGAGAGAAACAAAAAGCAAATTTTGCTGTTTGATTCTTGCCAAAATGCCGAATTAGGCAGCGGGAAAGTCCATAAAGCCGCCAGGGTTCTTTGGCATTATCGGGGGGGCAACTTTCTTTCAGGATCTCATTTTTCAATAAAAATAAAGGAAGTGTTTCTAAATCGTTTTTTAACATTCCTAAACGTAATAACTTTACAAATTTGATTCAATAAACCAAAATTTCGTCGCTTAAAAAATTATATCTTTTTGCTTGTTTTCGGCTCAAGATATGGTTAAATTTTTGCGAAAAATACCATTAAAATCTTGCCCATAGCATTACTTGCCGTTTCTAAAAAGTTGCCCCCCCCCCCGATAATGCGAAAGATCCGTCCCAGAATTCATGATTTTTATTTTTCACGCGAGAATTAGCTGAAAAAATAATTAGTAAAACAGGCTGGGAGATCTCCGTTTTTAAGCCTATCCCAAGCCCCAAGCCCACAATTTCATCACGCGCACCGAATCTGCCCATTTGGCCACGTATCCCGCTCCTACCTCCCGAAATTCTGCTGATGATGGTACATAATTTAGTGTAGAAATAATACGATCAGGTACGAGAATCAATAGGCCGGCGCAAATGACTGGACCTTATCTGGGTGGCGGGGGAGGCGGCCCGTTTTTTATGCTTGCCGCCCGGGCGGCTGACTCACGACAAACATGTGCAATTCGAGAGCACGCGCCGAGAGATGTGGAATTGTTGGTGGCGGCAGAGAAGCCAGGCTTTCATATTGCCATGTTTTTCGGGGTGGGTTTTCGGGATAGGGTTACTGCGCCGGAAAGGTTTTCGTATTTTGGGCCGAAAAACATCAATTTTCGACCTAGAATTCAATTTTTAATAAAATTGTAAAGTTTTTAAGCTTAGGAATAGTTAAAAATAACGTAGAAAACATCCCCTTTTACCGAAAAATTTAGGCTTGGGCCAAAAAAATGGGTCCCCGCCAAACCCTAAAGAACCGTAGTGTCCCTAAACGGTTTTTCACTACTCCTAAATGCAAAAAGTTACAAAGTTGTAAAAAAACTCAAAAATATCCATTTTTCCACCAAAAATGATCGATTTTTTACCAACATTTCGGCTTTATTAGAACTTTTTAACCTAGTTTTAAAGCAATTTGCACAAAAGCTTTTTTGCAGCTGGGAAGATCCGACGAATCCGAATCTGCGTTATAAAATTTCAGATGGCGATGATGGGTTTGATAGGACCGGGCAATCAAAGTTCAATCGTCCAAACGGCCCTCCATAGATGCATCTTGCAAGCGATGCCGGGTCAACGCGATCGATTAGACGGCACAGCCCACTCGGCTATGTGACCACCACTTGTTGTTGAGCCCAACAAGTTTAGTACGGCACTTTACCGCTGATCCCGACTAGGGCGCCCTTTTTATCGCGTAACCGAACGGTTATGGCTGCTGCCCGAAAACGCTGTTCAGTTTCCGCTTCAAACGGCTATAAATCTTGTTTTATCCCTGCCTTAGCTTTTCGTTGTTGACGGCAGCTCGTATTTGACGCCCATTCCGTCTTCCTAGATTTCATCCTAAGTTGGCGAATGCTAAATTTCGAAAACAAAAATAGAGTACCTTTACACTTAATTACGGAAGTTCGCACGGAACGCCTGCCGGAATCACGCCGCTTTTTTGCTTGCTGCTAATCAAATTGTTAAAATTATGAATGTAGCCGTATAATTCTACAAAAAATTGATTTTGTATATTTAATTCTATACTTGGTATCAACGCGCCCCCAGGGTCCCAAGCCTTCCTGGGCCTGTCCGAGCTCTCGAGAATAACCTTCTCCGCTCTTATTTACATTTCATAAACTGTCCCTGGTCGATTTGATCATCTCCATCTTGCCCTTTTATCAGCCCGCGGCATCTCAGCACGGCTGGGGCTTCATCTTTCGCGGCGTCTCACTCCACAATTCCCAAAAAATCTACGCTCTTCAATTTACTTGCTATTCTGTTTTCTCTTAAACCTACGCTCTGCCAATTGCCGATCTAATCCAAAATGTTCTAGCCATGACGTGCCCGGAGGAGAGCTACACCTCGGTGCTCGTCACGCGCTACTGCCGCTCGTCGCCGCTGCTCAAGACGTTCTCCGAGAAGAACAAGGTATTTTCTTTGCATTTTGGCTTCAATATTTGTTTTTGAGACGATCCTCTGGCGCCAACTGTGGATTTGGCTGGCCGAGGCGGAGCTGGAGCTTGGGTTGAAGCAGGTGAGCGTTTTGGCGATTTTGTTGCTTCATCTCTTTTAGATCACCCAAGAAGCCGTCGACGAGCTGAAGGCCAACCGCGACAACATCGACTGGCCGCTGGTGCGCGCCGAAGAAAGGCGGCTGAAGCACGACGTGATGGCGCACAACCACACGTACGGAAAGGTAAATACAAATTTTGCGCTACGCAGACCTGAGAAATCGATGAAGGGGTCGATATATTTGGAAAATTGAGGCTTGATTGACTTTTCGCGTCCCGCCTGGAAGGGGTTTTCGTATTGGAATCGACTTGGAAATGTTTTAAAAATTCGGCCGCAGGTGATAAAATACTTTTTCAGGCCTTTGAGGCGCTTTTTTCAATGTTGGCCACATTTTGAACATCTCCAAATCGATTCCGGCACATCAAGCTACTTTTCCGGAGAAGACCATAAAAGCAAATCGTCCCAAGCTGGACATAGTAGCGGTATAACCAAAATCGAGGCAGTGAAAACCGGTGTAGTGTACAAAATACAATTGTGTGTGCGCAGACTTTTATCAGTTGAAAGTTTGACCGGGGTGATTAGGGGTTGTATTCGATCGGCAGGTTCTTGCGGCGCACCATGCCGTCGCCCTGGAACCATTCGCGGCGGAACTGCTTGGCGGCGCCGTCGGGGGTGTTGGTCCACTCGATGGTCACGCGGTCGTTGTTGGTGTCCTCAGCGCCAAACTGGAACGAATCGCACGAGACGGCGACCTGAAAGAGTGATGATTGGACGAGCAACATCAAGATTCATCAGGATCAAGCCGTTCAAGCGAAAAACTCACCAGAACCTGCTCCTTGGGGTCGAGGACCCCGCACGGCGGGTCGACGCCCAGGCGCTTCATGTTGGTGGTCTTGAAGGCCCATCCGATGCGGCGGCCGCCAGAGTTGATCACCTTGATGTGATACGTGTGCTTGTCGTCGTACGGGGCGTTGAAGACGATCTTCGTGCCGGGCTGGGTGGTGATGTCACCGGGAGCGACGGATTGGGCCATCTTCTTGATTGAAGTTTGGGTGCCATTCCGCACCGGCGGGGTTCTTTTATACTTGGAAACCCATGCAAATCGATTGATGGTTATGACGCAGTTCCGGATTTTTAATACTATTATTCAAATTCACATTTATAACCCAATTTTTCAGATTTGCCCGAAGGCCGCCGGCATCATCCACCTCGGCGCCACGTCGTGCTACGTCCAGGACAATGCCGACCTGATCTGCATCCGGGAGGCCGTCGACCACATTTTACGAAGGTGTTATTTTGATAATAATATTTTTAAATGGTGTTAGAGTCGCCGTCGTGCTGCACCGGATCGGCGTGTTCGCCGACAAGCACAAGGACACGGTCACAGTTGGGCGCACCCACTACCAGGTCCGTTTTGGCGTTTTGTTGGAAAATGCAATTTTTTTAGACGGCGTCTCTGGTCACCGTTGGCAAAAGAGCGGTCATTTGGGCCCAAGAACTGGTACTCGCCTTCAAGCAGGTGACTTGGCCAAAATTACGATTTATTTCCTTTATAGATTGAACATTTCCGCGAAACGATCAAATTCCGCGGGGTCAAGGGCGCCACGGGGACCCAGGATTCGTTTTTGACGCTGTTCCAGGGAGATGAGGATAAGGTACGCTCCATTTTCGCGAGTGGATTTTTGCCGTTTAGGTAGAGCAACTCGACGAGCTGGTCACGAAGAAGGCCGGCTTCTCCCAACGATTCTTCATCACCGGCCAGACGTATTCTCGACAGCAGGTGCGTATGATTTTTTAAATGTTTTGGTTTGCGTACGTACATGGCTCGTAAAAATAAAAAAATCTCGTTTCCCGACTTTAAAATAATTTTTAGACCTTTACGTACCAGGAATTAGCAAATCGCCCGGGGGTGGAGAAATATTGCATTTTGGAAAAAATGGTGCTTAGGAAAAAGGAATTTAATTAATTTTGTGCAGCCCTTTTTGTGTATTTTCAAGTAAATCCATTTTTCCAGGACGCCCACCTCAGCTTTGGGCTGGCCGCCCTCGGCGCTGCGATAAAGAAGATCTCGACGGACATTCGAATCCTGCAGGCCTTCGACGAGCTGCTCGAGCCGTTCGAAAAGGACCAAATTGGCTCGTCGGCAATGCCCTACAAGAAGAACCCGATGAAGGACGAGAGGTGCTGCTCCATCGTGCGAGCCCTTCAGCAGTTGCCCGCGGTACGATCTTACGAGTAATTCATTTTTGTCTTTCCTTTAGGAAGCCCTGTCGATCCTATCGGACCAAGGGCTCGAGCGCACGCTGGACGACTCGGCCGGCCGCCGTCGCTGGATCCCCGAAGGATTTCTGCTCGCCGACGCTGCTCTCGATGTGTTGCAAGTGAGCTTTTCTCTCACTCCTTTCTTTTCTCTCTTTTCTCTCACTTTTCGGGCATTTCCCGTTGTTTTCACATTAGGGTGCAGCGTTAGGTTTCAAATATATAAGAAAATGTATTATCCGGGCTAAACATTAATTTTTTTCTGATTTTGAGGGAATTTTCCGCTTGAAATTCATCATCACCTTTTGCAAAAATACTATGAAAGTGGTGGCTTTTACATTTATCAGTATTTCTGGACTGATAGGGAAAAATCAGTTCCGCCGATGATGCTGTTTCACTGATTAATAATCCATTTTAGAACATCTTCGAGGGTCTGACCGTCCAGCGCGAGAACGTGGACGACCTCGTCGCCCGAGAATTGCCATTTCTCGGCCTCGAGAAGGCGATGATGTACTTGACGGAAGAAGGCGTAGACCGGCAACAGGTAAAAGGTTTTCGAGAATTTTTGAAATTTTTTGTTCAGGCTCATTCCGTCATTCGTGAGACGGCCCTGGCCGCCAAGCAGCGCCAAAAGAAGCATCCGGTCGACATGGCCGAGATGCTGCACGACCCCTTCTTTGATAAGGTAACCTAGCAAATCTAAATTATTAACTTTTTCTTAGGTACGCGACCGGGTGCTGGCCCTCGTCTCCAAGCCGCTGTCGTTCACCGGGCGCTGCGTCACCCAGACGGTCCGTTTCTGCAATGTATGCATTTTATCCCCGTTTAGACACGCTTCATCAAAGAAGAAATCGACCCGCTCGTCTCCAAGTATGTGAGGGAGGAAGACCTGAAGAAAGTTGAACTTGCGGTCTAAAAGTTTCCCTTCCGAATTTTTGTGTTTTTGTTATGTTGATAATTTCTTACGGTTACTGATTTGTCACGATTTTCCAGATGTAATGAATAAAAGTATTGATTGTGAAAGATTGGTAGAAGTATTTGGACGAAATTGGCCGAAGTACAGACACGGGCTTCGCTTTGTTGGAAGGACGGAAAGCTTGACAGTTTCAATTTTGCTAATATTGGCGCTCATTACGAAAACCAAAGTAGGGACAATAAATTCCGTTGGAAACGTATTTAAAGAGATAGGGGCGGCATAAGACAATCGATTACGCGCGGGAAAGAAAATGTCTCTGCGCCTCTCCCCTGGGCGCCCTCTCTCGCCGCCGGTCGCGCTGGGACCTGTTGAACCCCCCCTCCCCAAGGGGGGTTCAACAGATGCCGTCCTCATCTCTTTAAATAGGCTTAAAAAGATATTTAAAAACTTTTCAGGCGACAAGTCCTTCGTTAGTGACTTGGCAGGCCAAACCGCACTTCTTCATGCCATTCGGGCCGCGCGGGCAGTGCCTCTACACGTCGTGCTACTGCGCAGAAAATATTCTCAAGGTAAGCGATAAATCATTTCAACCACAAACTTTTAGCTTTGCGCCCGAATACCTGCAGGTCGGCACGATGCCTTCTTCGTCGTTTTCCTATCAAATGAGGAAAGGGCGTTTCCGATATTCGAACAGGTAAACCATAAAGTTCTTCATTACTTTATTGTTCTTTAGAAAGCTTGCGAAGAAGCTCGTGACTACGTGATTTGGGACTACCACGTGATTCTCGTTGAGAAGGCCGACGGCGCGTCCAAGGTCCGAAAGCAGCTGCCGATATTTTGTTTTTTTAGGTCTACGATCTCGACACAACGCTCGATTTCCCGTGCCCATTTACCGAATATTGCGAAGAATCATTCCCCAGCGAGGTTTGCGATCTTTAATTCCTTGGATATGTCGAATTTAGTGGAAATCCCCGCCGCAAGGCGCCCGAAAGTTCCGCATCCTTCCGGTGGCTGTCTACTTGGAGCACTTTTCCAGCGATCGGTAAGTTTTCAGCTTGCGAGTTACTAAAAGCTTTGTTCTTTTTCAGGCGGCACATGCGCAAAGCAGACAACACGTGGAACTCGCCGCCGCCGAGCTGGGAACCCAACTTCCGCGTTGAGCTTGGTGAGCTTTTGATTTGGCAATGCATTAATTTGTTCCTAGGCCACAACCTCGACGAGTTCATCAGAATGGACGCCGACTCTGCAGTATCCCACGTCTCGACGGTGCTCGACGAAGAAGCTTTTTACGGGTATTTTTTATGAAATAGTTTCCCCTTCTACCGTCGATAAATTTTTGATTTCTATCCGAAATTCCACTGACTTTTCAAATCCGATTTATTCGCGCATACACGTGGTGATTAAAAATTGCAACAAAGAAATGGGCAGAGATCGGTAAATGAATCGGGGGGAAAATTGTCATCGGGTTCTAGGTATCCATGGAATGACAATCGAAAGAAATGGATAAAAATCACTCAAATGACTTGAAAAACCTATTTGCTCTCCTTCTTAAATCCTTGGATATGTCGAATTTAGTGGAAATTCCCGCCGCAATGCGCCCGAAAGTGCGAAAGGTCGAATGAATGAGTGTGAATGAGTCGGATGAAGGGGCTGGCGATGCGGTGCTCAGAGGCGCCGCCTAACGGAACCTACAAGCAAATAAATCAATCAAAATCTTTCAAATTTAGCATAAATTCAGCAGATTTATTTTACTACAGCAAGGTAAAAAGTAACCTTTTAGCATGGTAGCGCTAGTATTTAGATAACTTCCGCTATTGTGAGGGTCGTCTGCTTTACAGGGTAATAGATTACCTTGGGGTGTATTTGCTATAGTCGAGTCCCAGGGCCTGGCCCTTCCGGATATGACAGCCCGGGCATTCTAAAACAGAAATAGGGTCTGTAAAATGGCTCACTTTTTTTGCCCAAGCAGCTGCAGAGCGCATCCGGGTGGGCAAGATACTTGATGATAGCCTTGCTGAAGCTTCCAAATCATTGGACAGGCTGTTATACTCACCGGTAACGTCCTTTGCAGGTCTGGCACAAGCCGCCGCCGTAGTGGAACGAAAGGTCCTTGGAGTACTTCTCACACCAAATACAAATACCGGGCTTCTGCGGAACACGGTTGGGCTTTGCGCCCTCGCCTGGAACCGCGGTTTCTGAGATGCCGCTTTGTTTTGATCGTTGTCATGGAATGTCCTAGACAATATCTCACCCTTCACCCCCTCGTCGCTGCCCTCATCCGTGGTATCGTCTCCGGGGCGCTCTTTGTCATCCGACATCTCTTCCTCGCTAATCTCCTCATCCGCCAGATCACAGCGGCACTATGAAATGAGCTTGAACCAGGATTTCAAATATCGGCCTACAATTCGGTCGGCACTCTCGGAGCGGATGTGCAGATGGGTAGCCAGGGCGGCATCATACCAGGTAGCGTACTTGGTATACAGGTTCAGGACGTCACCCATCTCGGAGACCACCGTGGTCAACTATAAAATTAGCATTTTGCAGATCAATTTTTGAAGCTTGCACCTGCGTCTGATGATGCTGCAGCGCGGTGGTTAACTCCTGGCTTTCCCTGATCGCCTCGGTCAGAGCACGCTGCGAGCGACCAATGGCGCGCAGGTAGGTCTAAAGGTCTCATAATTCGTTATCAGATGATGCTCCCAACGTTGAAGGCAGCCATGGACTGCTGCAACTGGGTCGCGCACGGGCAGATCGGCCTGTACTGAGCCCGCTTAATGATACGGGCCAGCACCATCGTCTTCAGAAAACTGTTGTTGAAGATGCGCACAGGCGGCACGTACTCGGGCGCCATTTCCGGGATCTAAAAGGCGAACGATACTTTAAACAGTTGCCGGAAAGTTGTCTAATTTTAAAAATAATTTCAAAGATTATAAATACCGGCGGCAGGTTCCTCAGGTCCGGGCCAATGATTCCATAGGTGCGCTGGATGTTGGTGGCCATTCCCTTCATACGGTTCACGTACTCGCACACTTCCTTGACCGCCCCTTGTGACGAGTTGAAGGTGGAAACGCCCTGCAACATTTGAGGTAACGGGTAGGTAAAAATGTCGGCTAAGCTATAATTTAGCAGCACTAACAGTTTACTTTCGGCTTTTACCCACCATCGAAATAGCCTCGGAAAACCTATTGGTGAAAGAAACGGCATGGCTTTGCACCGTATTCCCAGACTCTTGGAGACGGTTCATCGATTTCTGAAATCCAAATAATAGAACTGATCGCATAAGGGAATAATATAACACTAATAGCAAGTATCCATCTTACCAGAAAAAGTCTCCCGTCCTGCGCGAAGAAGCCGTTGCCGACACCTTGTCCCGGATCACGAGGCGCGCCGCCAGCCATGGCTGGGAATTGAGGGTGAAATGAGGTGTTTTTCTTTGGTCTTGACATTTTTTATGCTTATTCTTCTATGCTTGATGCTTTGTATGATCCTGACCAGGTGATGTTTTCTTTCCACAGGATGTCCCAAAAACGGTCAGCGTTTGGTCGCCTGGGAAAATTTAAGTATACAGTCACCTAGCCAAACCCAAACTTTTTATATGTAGAAATGTTTAGCTCGACGAGCTGGTTCAGGATCAGTTGAAAAAACGATTGGGAAACGCTTCTGGAGCGAGGTTTGGGATTCGGATGGGCTGCCGCTCCACTCTTTCGAAATGGGGGCGCCCCCGGCCGCTTCGCCGGCCTTGGCGCCCCCATTTCGAAACCCTGTACGAGCTCGCACCCATCCGAAGCGACTAGGCCCCCGGTTGCACGAAGCCTTATTTTTAGGTACAGTTTCTGTGTATTAGAGCGAAGTATCCAAAGGAAATGGATTTTTTGGCCCTTCTGGATTTCAAACTTTGGACCCCTATATCTCGCTCCAGAAGTGTTTCCCGATCGTTTTTCAACTGATCCTGAACCAGATCGTCGAGCGGAAAATTTCTACATATAAAAAGTTTGGGTGTGGCTAGGTGACCGTATACTTGAATTTAGCCGGTCGCCTTTTTACGATCGGGCTGAAATTTTGGGTACGACGAACCGCAACGAAATTTGCGGCCGAAGTTTGCGAACGGATACTTACCCACGTAGAAGAGCAAAAAACCGGTGTAGATTGGGCAAAGGTGCGGTCTGCGCCTCTTCGCCTAGCGCCCTCTCTCGCCCTTCTCCGACTGACTGGTCGGCTACTGGCCAAATATAGATGATCCCTGATCTATTCGGGTCATCCTTATCGCTTGAGCTTTTTCCGAACTTCGTGCCTTTTCCTGATTTTTAGATTCTGTTCTTGATCAGTTTGGGTCTGTCTGTCCGCGTTCTATCCGAATCCGAAGAGACCTAAGCTCTAGCTCCTTCCCCCTTCGAGTTGAATTCTGCTTCACACAGACAGAGACCACAGCATTCTAGTTACAGCTATAGCTTTAGCTAGGCTCATAGGGGAAGTGTTTTTGACCCAGGTGGCAAATCGCTATGTAACCGACATCAATCTATAGAGAATCGAAAATAAATGTCGCATATTAGTTTGTGCTGAACGCCCCTCTCTAAAAATTTATTAAGTTTTCCAAGGTTCCTGGAAATTGAACTTTTTGGTTGGTGATTTTCAATTAGATTTAAATAGCTTATCTGATAAAGAAATTTTTTCTGATTCGAACGATGTCATTAATGCCAGGTCGCCTCCTTAGACACGTTTCAATAGTCTGGCCTAGCGCCAAAATTACCAGGTTTACAGAGAGAAAAGGAGCCCATACAGTTAAGAGTTAAGAGCCCATTTTATCATTAATTTTTTCGAACTTTCCCAATTTCCAAAATTTTTGAGTTAGGTAGCTGATTTGATAGCACCAAAGATTCTGAATACTTTGGCAAGGTTTGTTTTTGCGATATGGACTCGAAAGGTTAAAATATTTGGATTCAAAGATAGCAATTTTTGGCAAAAAGTCACTTTAAAACTCAAATCACTTTTTTAGTGAGGGGCGTTCAGCAAAAACTAAATTTTAGGTCTCACATTTTTTTCAATTCTCTATCGATTGATGTATGTTACATAGCGATTGGGAAAATTCCCGGGTTACGGTACTCGCCCAAAAAGCTGTTTTGTGTAGTCAAATCCATAACTAAAGGTCAAAAAGGGTTCATCATCAAGAATTAGGTGGGGGAAGACCCTTTTTAACAAAGAAAAACGGGTTTTATTTTTGTGGTTCGAGTACCGTAAAAGGGGTGCGGGGGATACCGGCTTACGGTACTCATCCAAAAAGCTGATTTTGGTGGTCAAATCGATAAATAAAGGTCAGAAATGGGTTTTTCGTCAAGAATTAGGTGGGGGAGAGATTTTTCAGCAAGAAAAATTGATGAAATGGGAGTACTAGGGCCATGAAATCAGGCAAGGTGGGCCGTCGATTCTTCGAAGGTAATTCTTGATGACGAACCCAGGTTCTTTAGGATTCGCGGGGGGGTATTCCCGGGGGCAAACCAATTTTTTTCGGCACAAGCCTAGATTTTTTTATAAATTGCGGATGCGTTTCTAAATTGTTTTTAACTATTGCTGAGCATAAAAACTACACATATTTTAACCAAAAAAAAATAAAAAAATAAAAATTAGGTCAAACAATCCTATAGAACCTTTAGGATTCGCGGGGGGGAAGACCCAAAATGACCAAATTTTCGACTTTTTCAAACATTTTCTAAATTTTCGGAAAGTTCTTCTGCTTTAAATATAGTTGAAACTTACTAAAAACAATTCGAAAACACTTTATATTTGATTACTAGGTCAACCGGAACCACCCGAAGTCGAGATGGGGTTTCGGTATGGGACCCAGCATATTTTGTGCAAATTTATCGCTGATTCCGAAGCTGCTTTCAATATTTGCCAGATACTCGAATCAAAAAAAGTTAAAAGTATGCTATCGATCCGCGCGCAGTGAAAGTATGGCGTTGAGGCCTGCGCGCGTAGGTCCTGCCATTACCACGAAGAGATTAGCGCCGAAGGTGCCGCGAACTTTGCGGCGCGTACTTGCGGCGCGACCATTGCGGCCGAATTATCCATATAGCAGCGCCCAAAACCCGCTTCGCAGGCCTTGGGCGCCGGAATGCGGCCTTTGCATGAGAAATTTGACTTTCCGATGGCTTGTTATCCATATACCCATTATCCATGAAAACTGCAGATTTTATGCAAAATAAGGATGTTACTTGCTTGAGCAAACAGGACGATGCTGATTTAACTCTTTTCTAAGAAATCGGGCCAAAAAAAATTTTGTGAAACGAAAAGCGCTTGTTTTCTCGCCTTTCCGAGAGCTTTCGAATGGTGTCAAAATCATCCCGATCCGACCTTTCCCCGGACCGCTAGAGGGGGTCGATTTTTTTGGGACACTTTGTATGGCTTTTCTAATTTAAGTCTAGTTAAACATTACTGAAAACCCATTTAAAATAGTTACTAGGCAGCCCAGGGTTACATTGATAAGAAATCCTGGATTGGGGGCTCCTTGCAGGAAAATCGTCAGTCCCCGGGCCAGACACCTGGATTTGGAATCGAGTTGCATACTGAATCTTGGTAACCGGAAGCTTCTGATCTTCAGCAGTCGATTTACATGAGTTCCTAGACATAAAAGATTTCGAGACCAAAGAAAAACACCTCATTTCACCCTCAATTCCCAGCCATGGCTGGCGGCGCGCCTCGTGATCCGGGACAAGGTGTCGGCAACGGCTTCTTCGCGCAGGACGGGAGACTTTTTCTGGTAAGATGGATACTTGCTATTAGTGTTATATTATTCCCTTATGCGATCAGTTCTATTATTTGGATTTCAGAAATCGATGAACCGTCTCCAAGAGTCTGGGAATACGGTGCAAAGCCATGCCGTTTCTTTCACCAATAGGTTTTCCGAGGCTATTTCGATGGTGGGTAAAAGCCGAAAGTAAACTGTTAGTGCTGCTAAATTATAGCTTAGCCGACATTTTTACCTACCCGTTACCTCAAATGTTGCAGGGCGTTTCCACCTTCAACTCGTCACAAGGGGCGGTCAAGGAAGTGTGCGAGTACGTGAACCGTATGAAGGGAATGGCCACCAACATCCAGCGCACCTATGGAATCATTGGCCCGGACCTGAGGAACCTGCCGCCGGTATTTATAATCTTTGAAATTATTTTTAAAATTAGACAACTTTCCGGCAACTGTTTAAAGTATCGTTCGCCTTTTAGATCCCGGAAATGGCGCCCGAGTACGTGCCGCCTGTGCGCATCTTCAACAACAGTTTTCTGAAGACGATGGTGCTGGCCCGTATCATTAAGCGGGCTCAGTACAGGCCGATCTGCCCGTGCGCGACCCAGTTGCAGCAGTCCATGGCTGCCTTCAACGTTGGGAGCATCATCTGATAACGAATTATGAGACCTTTAGACCTACCTGCGCGCCATTGGTCGCTCGCAGCGTGCTCTGACCGAGGCGATCAGGGAAAGCCAGGAGTTAACCACCGCGCTGCAGCATCATCAGACGCAGGTGCAAGCTTCAAAAATTGATCTGCAAAATGCTAATTTTATAGTTGACCACGGTGGCCTCCGAGATGGGTGACGTCGTGACCCTGTATACCAACTTCGTGACCTGGTATGACACCGCCCTGGCTACCCATCTGCACATCCGCTCCGAGAGTGCCGACCGAATTGTAGGCCGATATTTGAAATCCTGGTTCAAGCTCATTTCATAGTGCCGTTGCGACCTGGCTGACGCCGGAATCGTGGATGACGACCCGGCCGAAGAGATGGCTGAGCGTGTGGATGGCGATGCTCTCTCCGAGGCCGAGGATCCCCAGCCGACGGATGCCGACGTCCACAGCGACGACGAGTCGTCCTGCCGTACCGCCAATACCGTATGTTCTTGTATACAATCCCGAGTTCTCACCAGCCTAAACAAAGTTTTTTTTTGCAGTAGAAGTCAGTCGCGTTTGGTCATCCTTCGTGAAGCAAAGCTCGACTTCACACTCTCATCCGACAGGCCACTCTCATATCGCCGACGCAATATTTTTCTTCGAGAGTTTTAAATAAACGGATCATGTTTATTGAAAAGTGGACGCGTTGACAAACAAATCAGTGTGAGGATCCCTGCAAAGATCAGGAAACAACCGGGGAACAAAACACTACAACGAAGAGCGGCAACAAAAGTAGCGGATAGATATAAGTTAAAAATGATAATAACGGAACCGGGAATTTTTGTGTGATCATTGGCCGTTGGCGTAGACGACGGGCTCACCGTTCACCGACGCGCTTTCCCGTCGCTCCATCTGCTCGAGTAGCCAGCGCTTGTGTTGAAGCTCCTTGTGAACCTTCTGCAACTCGCGCTCGCGGTCGTCTTGCTGTCGCACCTGGAAAACAGAATTTAATAACGGCAACCAGAAGTGTTTGGAACGAAACTAGACAATTGCTAAAAAGTCTGACGAACCTCCTTGGTAATCTTCTCGACACGCTTGTTGATGGCCTTTTCTTCGTGCTGTGCGAGTTGCCTAAAAGTAAGTTGCACCGCACAGAGAAAACTAATTACCGGAAAGTGTTCAGTTCAATGCGAGCCAGCTCCCCGTCTTGCTGCCGATCGTAAATCTTCTGGGCGAGCTGGGCATGCACTTGTGTGTAGCCGCCGAGCTTGATCTTCACGCGCTTCTCGATCTTGCCAATCTTCTTCGCCTTCGACGTCATCCAGTCACGGGCCATCTAAAGGGTAGGATGCAATCAAGTTACAAGACCAAAAACTTACATTGAACTGTTGCGAAAGGGCTTCGATTTGCTGCTCCTTGCCGAGGCCGCCCAGACGGCAGAACTTGCCGCGGGAGAAGGCCAGCTCGCCAAAGCACTGGTCGACGGCCTCCCAATACTCCTCATCCATAGGAGGGCCTTGTTCAGCTTCGTCACTGAAATGAAATTGATTGGGTTGAAAATACAAATCGAAAGCCAATTGTAAAAAAATTAGAACACTCACTCGATCAATTTCTTCGCGTCAGCCAGCTGCGCAGGAGTAAAGGCAAGCTCCGGGGCGGTGCCGTCGATGTCCCACTTGACGAGAAGCTCCATCTCGGCCTTGATCAAGTTCTCAGCCTAAACCGGAATCGAAATTTTTTAAAATGATTGTTACCCGGTTCAGCTCGCTCTTGTTGTCCACCGGTCGGAAGGCAACTTCAGAAATTTTGGACGGGCGCGGCAGGTCACGTTGGACCACCTAAAGACTGATGAAATAGGCGTAATAGCACGATACCTGTGTGCGCTGCTGCAGTTCCCGGAGACGAGCTTCGGCACGGGCCTTGGCGCGGGCTTCCTTCCTGTCTTCGGCATCTTCAACCCATTCGCCTTCATCCCCGTCTTCTTCTTTCCTAAAACCAACAAATTCCAAAGGGGGCAAAGTAAACTCACAACTCCTCATCGTCGGGTGCCACGATCTCAAAGTCGTTTTTCGGGCGCGGAAGGCTGGATAGGGCGCGCCGCAGGTCGGCCTTCTGCTCGTAGATGTCCATGGCGCCTTGGTTGATGCCCATTTGGTCGCGGAAAGGCGTCGGTGTGGCACCGACGGGTGTTTGGCCGGGTGTGCCTGAAAATAGGTTGATTCTGGACGCAAATGAAACACTCACGTCCGAATGAAGCCGTTCCGGGGGTGGCCGCGATCGACTGCAGCACGGTGTTCGGCGTCTCCATTGACTGGCGAATGGGGGTGACGGTGGAGAAGTTGCTCTCGAAAAGCGGCGTGTTCTCGCCGCCCTTCAGCGACGATTCGACGTTTTGGAGAGCGAGCAGATTGTGAACCTCCTAAGAAGAAGATGTGCTCAGTGCAAAACAAAGTACCTTCTCAAGCGTGTCCCTGTGATTGGCCGGAGTGCGCAACGTCCGGGCGTTAGCAGCATTTTGACGGGCAGAGGCAACATAGTCGGTTAGTAGGCCGCTAAAAAACCAGGGTTATGTGATGAAAAAAATAAAACATGCCTGGTAGGTGCGGTATCAGCATACTGGCTCATCGCCTCGGTCGCGTGGCCAATCTTCACGATTTCCTCGAGCTCCTTCTCGCTGATCTGCGGCGTGGGCAGGATCAGTTTGCCTAAAAGAAAAGTGTACAAACGGAAAAATAGAAATTAAGTAACCAATTCTATTGTTACTTTACAAAAAGGCTTACTTCGTTTCTTTTCCTGCTGCTCGAAGACCTTGCCGTGCTCGGCCTCTTGCGCCTTGCGCTTCTTCATCTTCTCGCGGTCGGCGCGGCGCTTCTCGTTTTCCAGCTCTGTCCCGGTCTTCTTGCGGTGGTCTTCGACGGCGAGGTTGGTCTTGTCCTCGTTCGAGAACCTGTCCATCGACGGGTCGTGGAAGCCCGCCGGCACCGGCTTCTCGAACGGGATCTCGGCGCTGTAGTCCACCTCGGGCCGCTTCATGAGTTGGAACTTGCTGGGCGGGATGAAGATGCCGGCCGCCTAAATCGAAAATAAAATAGATTCCAGAATCTAGCAAGGCGTAAGCTGAACTTTATCTGCATACCTTCAATTCCCTAGTCTTTTGTAGGGAGGCGCAGCGCCGGGCTTCGCTTAGCTGGCGCTCACGGGCCTTTCGCTTGGCCTTCTTTCCCTGAGTGTTGGCGAGACGAGCACGAGCTTCCGAAAGCATCTCCAGTTCGTCGTCATCCATGTCGATGGGATCGGGGCGGGCCGGCTTCGTCTCGGGCGTCGGGTCGATCTCGCCCGGCTTCAGCTTGCGCGCTTCCAGTGCTTCATCGTCGATTCCCACGGCCTTGCGCTGGGCTGCGTCGAGGAGCTGCTCATATCTAAAGCAAAGGAGCTGAAATTGTTTAGAAAATCGCACCTCTCAAGGCACTGCGTGGCTGTTCGGCCAACGATGGGGGCAATTGTTCGCCACTGCGTTGGCATCAGCTTGGCCAAGTGCAGCAGCTTCTCGTCCTCTTCGCGGCTCCATTCAGTCTTCTTGATCGACGGGTCCAGCCACTCGTGCCAACGAGCCTGAAAAATCCTTTCAAGCCTTTAACCAATCGTTACCTTGCACTGTTTCGCAGATTTTCTGTGCAGCAACGACGCGATACGGCTCCACTGGTTCTTGCCGTACTTCATGATGGCCGCTTTGAGGATTTCATCCTGAAACATAAAGCAGTTATTGACTGAGAAAAAAGGTTTACCTCAGTGTTGCGCCAGACGCCGCCCTTGATGATGACGCGCACCATTTTGACAAGGTGGCGATCTGAAAATTGGGTTTGATGAGGATTGTCAGATAATCCGTAGATAGAAATCAGAAAGGCAAGTTGTATCTAACGGTTTCGATAAAATTACAATGCAAAGGGACAAAATGTTTTGGCCTCCCTTTTGCAGAAAGAACAAAAAAAGAAGTAGCCATTTTGGGGATAGCATAGCGTTATCTAAAGGATGCGCAATTTAAACGATCAAATGAAGGGACGCGAAAACGGGAAACGGAGCGCATTGAGCAAGTTCCAGCAAGCAAAGAAAGGGCAGGCTAGCAACGATCTTTGGCTCTAATCGAGAATGTTTTATATCAATTCAAGAGACGTTATTTTCGAAGCTCGAGATGGCCGTGATTTTCCGAAACCGGGGGGCCGGCCCGACCCATCGAAAGTGAGCGGCGCACGAGATGTGAGACGTACATAGGTGCATAAGTAGTGACGTTGAAAAGGCTTTGAAAACTAAAAAAAACTCTTTTAGACGCAATTTTCGGTCATAGTAAAAACGAAATTTGGACACTAGAAAATTGAATGCGCGTGAGAATCTTTAAAAAAAGACATTCTGTTTTCAGAAGAGGCTTCAACCAAACCAGCCCAGGCTGCAAAACAAAGCTAACGATGCGGAAATTCAGCCATTACGATTTTTAGATAGGACAAGCCCGAAGGGATACCGAGAATAAACCCTGGAATTTGACTCTAGCGCTTGAGGGACCTTACATCACTACCTCGTCTGCTTCGAATACGATTGGCCGGCTGTATTCACCCGCAAAGGCGTGAAAATAGAGAAATTTTGTACAGTGTCCGCCTGCAGAACCAGAGCTCGCCGGTCTGCTTTCAGATAAGGTTAATTGTCCGTATTTAAGAAGTTACAATGGTTTTTGTTTTGAAAAAACGCCTAAACTAGTGTCTTTTCGAGGCTCATAAAGTATCTCGGAAGAACGGTTCGCCTAATTCAATTAGCACATCTTGCTCAGAAAAATGTGCGCTTTAAAATTGGCTTTCGCCAGCTTTGGCATCTCACGGATTTTTCAAATTATTTTTTACACGCTGTCGTTAGCATATTTTAGGCTTTTCCTGGTCCCACCGATATCTTTCCAACTCCCGTCAATCCCAAGAGTTCCATTTTGGCGATCAAGCGCCGCTTCCTTCGCGGACCCGGGTGTTTGGCGGGCGGCCAATCCATTTCCACACGTCGAAAGTTGCGGCCGCGCGCCCTCGATCTCGGAAACACAGCGCCGAACAGAAAAGAAGAGCTGAAAGAAGCGCGCGCCGAAAAAACGCATGGGCAGCGGGGGGTGAGCGCGACCTGTAAGTAGGTCATTGCCAGCGCGCAGCCCCCGCCTCCTCGCCGGCCATCGTTTTTTGGCCAACTTTTTTCGCCGATGCCGCCGGCTTTTTCTGGGTGGAGATGGGGTGAATTACGTGGGAGAGAGGAGGAGGAGCATGAGGAAGGTCGGTTGGATGTGGAAAGTGTTGGTTGGGGATGGATACTGCTAGAGTGATCGTCGGCATGCAGGAGGTGCTCCTCAAGGGTTTCTGCTAGTTCCCCTTGTGGGGAAGGCCACCTGGAAATCCTGAAAGTAGGCTGGCAGAGATTATTTGAGAACGAGTGACCAGTGGTCTGGGAAAGGAAGTCTAGCAGAGATTCTTTGGGAAATGGTATGCTAGCAGAGATTCTTTAGGAAATGGCAGGCTAGCAGAGATCTTTAGGAAATGGTATGCTAGCAGAGATTCTTTAGGGAATGGTAGGCTAGCAGAGATTCTTTAGGAAATGGCAAGCTAGCAAAGATCCCTGGTGCGCGCGGCGTTGTTCCCGGTTTTTCTGGCACAATTCCAGGGTCACCTGCAGCATACAATTCCGCGATCCACCGGGAGATGACGGGATTTCAAGGGCAAATGATCGGCCAGGTCTCGCGGCCCGGCATCGCATACACACACAACATGTTTATCTGGGTCAACGCCAAGGTGGCCCCCGCCCCCGCGAAGTAACACACCCGCCAGGTGTTCCTGTACGCAACATTCCTTTGTGCAACTCCGTACTACTAGTATTCTACAATTATGAGGTTTAAAGGCACGGTGAAGGCAATTCCATGGCCCTTGGAGCGTTGGCCATCAGCCAACCGATCCCCTTTCACCGTTGGGGCCCCGTTTGGGAGGCGGAGCTATGCCCAGAAGCACTTTTTGGGGTTTACAAGGAGGGGTACTGTAGCTGGGATTGACTTGGGGCTAAATTTTGCCTTCCATGGGCCTTTAGAGGCTCACGATGCCTTAGGAAAACCAAGGGATCTCTGCTAGCCTACCTACTAGCCGTTTGTAAAACTCCTGAAACCGGGAGAAGCTAGCAGAGACCATTTAGGATTTGGAAATTTTTAGGGGCAGAGAAAGCGTCGGAAAGTCATGAATGGTATCTGCTAGTATGCACAGCTTTCGCATTTCTTTTGGTTTTCCGGATTTTCCGGATAGGTCAGGCTAGCAGAGATTCCTAGGGGAAGAGCGGGACCGGGTTACCCACAACTTACAGGCAATATCTGCCGCCCGCGCCGACCGGGTGACCTTCAACCGATTTCACTTGATCTACGCCCCAGTCGGGTGGCTTTCCGCATCTTGTACATAGGCGCGGCGCGTAGGGCTCGGATTTAAGGGCAGGCTAGCAGAGAATATTTGGGAAAGGACCTAGATTTTAGACCTTGGATCGGAGACCGGATTGCCTTGGAAATTGCCCATATGCTGCCATCCGGTCATTTGAGCGCGTCATTACGGTGTTTTTGCTTGTTCCAGGACTCTTCAAGTGATCCCCGCTAGCCTGCCCGTTCCAGAAAAAATATCCGTCTTTTCTAAAAATCTTTGCTAGCCTGCCCTTTCCAGAAAGAATCTCTGCCAGCCCGTCTTTCCTAAAGCATCTCTGCTAGCCTGCCCTTTTCTCAAGGATCCCTGCTAGCCTGTCCTGAGTGGGACCGAATCGTCTCCGTATCCCTATCATAACCATCACTTTCCGAGCTCATGTTTTGGTCTCGGCCCAAATCGGGTCACATTTTAGTCAACAAGGTGGAGGCTGGAATTGGAACAAACAGGGATACGAGCTAGCAGAGATTCTTTAGGACAGGGCAGGGGCTGGCAGAGATTCTTCCGGAAAGAGCAGGGTAGCAGAGATTCTTTAGAAGAGAGCAGGCTAGCAGAGATTCTTTAGGAACTCTGTTCTACTTCTCGCCGTCTGCTTGTATATGTCACTGGTGGTTGGCGTGACCGGGGCGCGTCCCTGAAAATTCGGTTGCTCCGTCTGTGTGTGTGTGCCATTGCTGGGTGGAGGGATGGGGGGAGGCTGACCTTGCTAGGTCTTGCTCTCTCTCTCTCTCTCTCTCTCTCTCTCTCGCTCTCTCTCCTACAGTGTCCGCCCCCCCCATCATGGCTCGGCCTCCAATATTCCTGCCAGCCCCACTGCCACACTGCCCCGACTGGCTCGCGCTCACTTGCCCCGTTTTCGCCCCGGCTTTTCTAGACTTTCCCCCCCCTGGCCGGGGGCGAAATCGGACCGTTTCTGGGTGCATTGCGTAGTCTCGCGATTTTTGCACGATATTCTCGAGGTTAAGTGTGACGCGGGATTTTTTGTTCCTTTGCTTTTATGAGCTCGTTTTTCGAATCTCAAATACCAAGGTCCCACCGTATTTTTCAGCACTACCGTACCCCCAGCGCTGCGGGACCCGATGGACCCGGTGGAGCTGCTGACCCGAATGGGGCCCATTTCACTTCCCATGGCCCTGAGCCCACTTTCGATAAGCCCGATTGGTCTGGCGATGTCTTCACAGCAGTCTTCGCCCGTAATTGCAGGTGAGCGTTGACTTCGGTGGGCCTTTAGAGGGAGCTGGACGGTTTTTACTATGCTAGCCTCTTTCCTAAAGGATCTCCGCGAGCCGCGCGTTCCTAAAGAGTCTCTTCTAGCCTGCCCTGCCTAAAGAGTCTCTGCTAGCTCCCCTGCTACCATCCGTTAACGGTATTTTTAGACGGTGGCTGCCCACGCTCCGCTTTCCGCCCGATCGCCCCTTCTTCCGCTTCATCCGGCGGCTGCTCCGCGCAACTTACCGAGTCATTTTTCCTGTCCGCCATCCACACGCTGGTCATCGACTCGGCCAGCGAGGAGTCGACGAGCGACGCCGGGACGATGTCTGAGAAAGGTGAGTCTCTCTCACGCTCTTTCTCTCTCTCTCACTCCCCTCGCACAGCGGGACCCACTTTTTGGTGTGAGTCCGAGCGGCTGGCCGAGTTGGACGGGTGCCCTTTGCCAGGGAATCCAGTCCTCCTCTCCGGACTCCTTGTGAGACCGGGATGGCAAGCGAAAGTACGAGGCACTACGCACAGGACAACGCCGATCGGCCGATCCGATTGGCACTTTCCCGCCAAGTTGGAGGCGGAGGTCACACAAAGGCCCATTCCGGGGAGGAGCTCCCGTCCCCCCGGGAATTCCATTAAAGGCCCGATGAAGGCAAATCCATAGGCTTGTTAGACCCTTGGCAATTAAGCGTATCCCCTTTAGCCGTTCCGGGACCCGTTTGGGACGAAAGAACTCTGCCCCGAAGCACTTTTTGGATTTACGAGGAGGGGTACTGTAGCTGGGATCTGCTTGGGGCCAAAACCGAAGGGGCGGGGCTTGATTTTGCCTTCAACGCCCCTTTAAAACGCCGGGCTGACCTTAATGTTTCCCCTGCTTTCGATTCCCCTCGCAAATCCAGCCGGGTGGCAGACAGACACATAGTCACAGAAAACGACATCGAAACGCGCGCGCGAGCGCGTGAACCGGTTCGCGCGGGTGGCGCTCGTGGCGCAAGGCGCCCGAAAATGGGTCAGACGCCGCAGGGCATTCGGGTTGTAGGAGGGGAGAAGCCGGCTTTTGCCCTTGAAGGGGAGAACGAGTGAAGGGCACCGGAATTTTCCAAAGGATCTCGGCTAGCTTGCCGTTTCCTAAAAGATCTCTGCTAGCCTACTCGTTGCTGAAGAATCTATCCTAGCTGGCCTTCCGTGTACCGTTAGTGGCATAGACGAGAGAGAGAGAGATAGAGAGAGAGCGAGACCGAAAAACTCGACCTCCAGAACCCGGTGACCCCCGATGGAAGGGGCGGGGCTTAACTCGATGGGTGCTGTCGAAAGTCGAAAAAGAAATCCACAGAGGTCAATGACCCCGATTCGGGTTGTCCTCGGGCCTCGGGCCAGCTAGCAGAGATCCTTGGGGAGTACCGAAAAAATTGGAACGAGGGCAGGCTAGCAGAGATCATTTGGGACAGGTCCTGAGTCCAACTCCTTACACTTCCGCTTGTCCATAGCGCAACTCCGGAGCTTCCACTTCCTTATTTGCATAAATCTACTTCCCTGCTTTTCCAGGCTGCGACGAGGCGGTGCCGACCGGCTCCCTACTATGCCAAGTGTGCTCCGACCGCGCTTCCGGCTTCCACTACGGCGTCTTTGCGTGCGAGGGATGCAAGGTAGGAGCAGAGGATCTTTAGGAAACGGCAGACTAGCAGAGATTCTTTAGGAAAAGGTGCTAAAATATCTTTTTCAGGGCTTCTTCCGGCGCTCCATCCAGCAGAAGATCCAGTACCGCCCGTGCGCCAAGGCCCAGGACTGCCCGATAGTGCGCGCGAATCGGAATCGCTGCCAGTACTGCCGGCTGAAGAAGTGTGTGGCCGTCGGGATGAGTCGTGACGGTAAGTGGAGGATTTCCTAAAGAATCTCTGCCAGCCTGCTGTTTCCTCAAGAAGCGGCTAGATGGATCGCACTTCACAGCCCATTTAAAAACCCTTACTAGCGATTTTTTGGAGCAGCTAACTTGTCGAGTAGGCATAGGCCTTGACCCGGGTGCCCTGAAAAAATGCCTTTTTGCCGAACCCCCCCCGCGCTCCTAGTCGCATAGTTTTCAGCGGGGAGCGATAACCTTGAAACGCGGAACGGGGTCGGACTGCCTAACCTAAAAAAGCGAAAAATTTTGGGCTATTGGGGAACCGGGGCGGCCGATCGGGGGTCGGTGGCATAAAAATAAAGCTGAAGAAGAGGAAATGGGTCTCTCTCACTCACTCTCTCTCTCTCACTCTCTCTCTCTCTCGCTCTCTCTCTCTCTGGCTCTCTCTCTGACCCTCTCTCGTCTAAAGGGAAGGTGACAGCGAGGGCCCAAACCCGGAATATCGCTTCTCCCAGCTCCGGCCTCCTAAAGAATCTTTGCCAGTCCGCTCCTGGCTTCTCCGGGGTTTAAAGGGCCATTGAAGGCAAATCGAGCCCCGCCCCTTTGATTTTTGGCCCAAAGCCAACCCCAGCTACAGTACCCTTCCTTGTAAGTCCAAAAATGTTTGTTTTTAGCCGTGCGATTCGGGCGGGTGCCGAAGCGGGAGAAGGCGCGCATGGTCGAAGAAATAGCGCGCTCATCCGTGCGCTGCCAGGTCGACGCGATGCGGCTGCAGTTCGAGGATCCGGCGCTGGTCTTCAACAGGACGACGCAGGCGTTTGCACGGTTGTTGGAATCGGTAGGTTATCTCGAGTCTCTCTCTCTCTCTCTCTCTCTCTCTCGCGAATACCATGCACGTCTTGCAGGTGTGGTCCGTGTGGTCGGTGACCCCAGGGCACTGTCCGCTTCCGTTTGCCGCCTATCTACCGTCGATCAAGGCCGTCGTCGACTTTGCCAACTGCTTGCCCGGCTTCTTATGTCTGCCACAAGCTGAGCGAGTGTTGCTTCTGAAGGTAGGCCGGCTAGCAGAGATTCTTTAGGATAGGGCAGGCTAGCAGAGACTCTTCCGGAATCAACCTATTCTTCCTTACAAGCCCACATTCAGACCTGCGTCTTCGACGTGCTCCTCATCGTCGGTTGTGCGCGGGATCCGCCCCCGGCTTCCGCTTCTCCCCTCCTCTCCCACTCGATGGCACTCCTATCGACGCGTATCCGCGCCAACGCCGCCACGCCGATCCTCGCAGCGCTGGCGGTCTGCTCTGCTTCCGGGGCACCGAGCGCACTGGTGGGTAAATTGTTTTGATATCGAGTGCAGGCTAGCAGAGTTCTTGAGGAAAGGGCAGGCTAGCAGATATTTTTTAGGAACAGAACCACTGCAGAAATGTCCTTCAAACCCCTTATTCCAGGCAACAACCCTGGCCGAGTGCTACTGGTCGGTGGTGGCCACCGTCGCACCGTCGTGTGCACAGGCGATGCCCGGTCTGCTCGCCGACCTGCGCGGCCTCTCCATCCTCCACAGTGAGCGCGTGCGCTGCCCAGTGCCTCAGAAGTCGTTCCGGTGAGTCCTGGCTAGAATCATATCCCAAGGTTTTCAAGAATCTCTGCTAGAAGACCTTTCCTAAAGAAACTCTGCTAGCTTGCCATTACCCTTAAATTCTGAGGTTTTTAGTGAGCGGCACGCGTCTCTGGCGTCACTTCTAGAAGGCGGTCCCTCGCTCTGCTCCTCGGCCTCCAGCGTGTCGTCATGTCCGATGGGGATGGACCAGGGATTGATGGCATCGCCGCCAGAAATTAAGGTGAGAGAGAGAGAGAGAGAGAGAGAGAGAGTGATAGCGAGAGAGATTTGAACCGTTGCTTCCTCACAAGTGCTTACTAGCACAATCGAACGTAGAAACCGTCAAAACGACGATTTCCAGGTCGACATCTCGCCCCCGGCCTCCATCGACGGCGAGCTGGACGACGACAAGCCGCTCGATCTATCGCTCAAGAAGCGCAGTCCCTAATTATCGAATTCCGTTTTCCATATAGTATAAGCCCAAGCCCAAGTTGCCCTTAACCGCCCAACACTGCCCGTTTTGTGCAAAAAAATACCTTTTGATACTTGAACCCACCCCCGGTGCCCCCCATCCTGATGTCACAATGCGATCTGACTCGCCCGTTGCTGCGTTTCTCGAGTTGTTCCCGTGTAGTGCCTTTTAGCAATCCGACTAGTTGTAGGTTAGAAAATTTAAAGTTTTGTGCATCAAAAGAAAGTCTGGCCCCTCGCTGCCACTTTTTTTTTGAGGGCAAGAAACCCGTCCCAAACCCCCGCAAAAAAGGTGCGGCCCTTCGAACCTCACGTGCTCTTTGCCCCTCCCCCCCGTTCACTTTGACAATCATGCATATATCACTTTGATTTTACGATTGGCAATGATAAATTTTATATTCACAAATAGAGACGTAAATATCTTTTTGAGTGCTTGGTGAATGACTGGTCTAAAGTTGGCCTTTATTATCACGAGCACATAATCAATAACCCGGAAAAACGAAGGATCACAAAAACGAAAACGAAGAACAACGGATTACAGAAAATCAACATTGGGCGTTGATGCGGCCCTGGGGGGAGTACCAACGCGGAAACGGGATCACATCGCGGATGCTGGGTTCGCCGAGGTGACATTGCAGAAGACGGTCGAAGCCGATCCCGAAGCCGGCCGACGTCGGCTTGCCTCGTCTGCGTAGCTCGGCGTACCTGGAACGATAACTTTGATGAGATAGAGCTTGGAAAGCCTCAACGGTCGAGCCAAGAGAACAATCGAAAACCAACCAAGCCAACTCTGGCTGCGCGTTCCGCTTCATCAACTCGTCGGGGTCTTGCTCCCTGACCCCCGCCGCTGGCCACCTCGCCAATCCCCGGCCAGAGCAGATCGAACGAGTCGGTCTAAAAATAAATCCAATGCGGTAAAAATATGTCTACCAATTTCTGGTCGCTTCTCCTCATGTAAAACGGCTTCTGGTCGATCGGAAAGTTGGTGACGAAGACGGGCGAGCCGAAATGGGCGGCCAAGAACATCTCATTGGCTTTCGAGAGTCCCCGGCCGTCGATGTTCTCTTCATGCTTCTAAAAAAATTTCGTCATAACGATAAATTAGATACCGCCAGAATGGCCAGCGCCTCGTCGTACGTGATCCGCGGAAATCGAGCAAGCCCGGGCTGAAGCCGCTTCATTGGCTGAACGCAGAGAATGTGATGGCGATCGTTAAATACCTCCGATACTTCCTTGGCAAATGACCGTGCCAATTCGACGTCACCTTTCAGCGCGGCGAACCCCTTGAGGATGAACAACATGTACTTCTCGACAACATCACAAATCTGAACATGATTTTCAGCGCTTCATTCCGAAAAGAAAAGGCAATAAAAATAGCGTACCTCCGTCAGGGTTTCACAAAACGCCACCTCGGCTTCTAGCATCCGAAATTCGGCGAGGTGGGTGCGGCTGTGAGGCTGGATGTCGGCCCGGAACGCGCTGCCGATCGTGTAGACCCGCGGAATTCCACTGAAAGCAAGGAGTAACGAAAACCAGATATCAACCCTCACCTGGTCATCGCTTCCAGGTGCATTTGGCTTGACACCGACAAAAACATCTTCTTGTTGACGCCAAAGTAGTCGGGTTTTTCCGCGTGCACCGTAAACGTTTCGCCAGCCCCCTCGCAATCGTTGCTCGTCAGCACCGGCGTGTCGATATGCACGTAGTCGTTTTCCTACAAAAGACAATGATGAAGCTCGCCATTTTCACCTCGAAAAACGCATGCGTCAAAATTGTCAGTCTAGAGCGGAGTCGCATTATGGCGGCGAAGCCCGGATGTCTGGCCCTCAAATGCACCGCTTGGCGTATCGCATCCGCAGATTTTTGCTCGTAGTCAGGCTAAACACAACAAAAACAGTGAGAAACTTGCTGCCCAAAAAGACAAACCTACATTCTCATCTGTGGCACAAATCCTGAGCTGCTCGGCGTGCAATTCCATGTCTTGCTCGGCACCGCGACTCTTGGCCCAGTTTCCGCTGACCGCAATCGCCGCACCAACTGGGACGTTCTTGTACACGCTCTTCGGCACGACTATCTAAATCACGATGCAAAGTAAGGCAGCCTTCATCCTAAACTGGCTAAAACAAACACACTTGGACGTTCCGCGTCGAAGTCCCGTCATGTACTCGCACGAATGACATCTTGGAAAACTTCGACGAGCGAACGACCCAGCCCTAAACTTTAGTTTAGGTATATAAAAGCCTGATACGTGAATTTCTGCATGGCCGCATTCTTGTTGTTGCTCGAAGACTTTGCTGAGGGTGGAACACGCCGGCGCGAAAGACCTTACGCAGCTCCCTGGCAGCAATAGCCGCAACATTCTAGAAATGGTAAATATGGTCACGTTAGAAGCGTTTGCAAAGAAAGCGGAGGGCCTTCAACAAATCAACATTTCCAATGCAGCCCGTCCACAAAAACGTCGTAATGGCGAGGGCACGTGCAAGAAGAGAGGACACTGACGCATAGACAACTCATAGCTCGCTGCAAACCGCCAGGCAACACCGACGAGAGAACGAAGCAGCTCCCAGAACCAATTGTCGTAGACGCCATTCGCAAATCGAACCCGAATCGTGGCCAACATTCATACTGGAGCAACTCTTCGTGGAAATCGCAAGCTTTGTATGTGCTCAAAGTAAAGCATTTATTAGCAATCATCAGATTTAATCAATTTATCGAAAGGAAATAACAAAAACAAAGCGTAAGGCAACTTATTTCAACTCCTTGACGCTGATGCCCGGGGGTAGCGACTGCTTCAGCTTCTCGGCCTTCACCTTGTCCTTGATGACGAGCGTGTAGAGGAACCGGCTGCATCGCACTTTGAACTTGACGTTGTCCGCGTTCTTCTTTATCTTGACCGACTTGGCGTCCTTGCTTCTCGCCTTCAGGAGGAAGTCCTTGATCTCGTGGATTTGTCGCGGCATGGCCTCCGGGATACCCTGGAAATAAAAATGTAATGATGAATTGAAAATGGGAACGTAAAAGTGCAGCAATTATAAAAAAAAGGCCAGACTAGAAAAACCGACGGGTGCTGAAATCGTGAAGAAAAACGAAATGAAAAAATCTCGGGCCAGGTCGACCCGATTCCACGACGCACCGCTTACGGATTGTTGCTGCGCGGAATCCACTTACGCCCGGTAAATCATTAACTTTGAAGGTTTAGAAGTAAAAATACATTAGATTTCATAATATTATTATAATTTTCATTAGATTTTCAGTATATTTAATGCTGAAATCCGATTTTGAACAAAAGGAGAATGAAAATCAAGGAAGGGACCTCACCACGGCTGCGTCGACGTCTAAGGGGGATAGTTTCGAGCTGTAAAAGAAGGAAAATGCCTTTTAGAATTACAACTGCTTAAAAAGCAAAGAAGCAAGATTTATGGAAAAGACAATTCCTTATTAAAGCGTAAAATTAAAACTAGGGCAGGCAGACGTTACGTCAAAAATGTTGCCCCAAAAATAGGATGTATATTTTTGCGTATCCGGCGGCCCACCTGGTGTCGTGTTTGCGCACCGCCTCCGGTTTCTCGCCTTTTTGAATTTGTAGAGGGAAAGAGGAAGCAGAAAAAGAAGAAAAAGTCGAAGAAGAGGGCCGTTGAATTCCGGGGTGGGGGCAGGAGGCTCCCATTCTTTGCCCATCACTTCTGCACGCCCACCGATTTGGTCGCCGGATGACTTTGGGCGGGATTTCGATAAAAGGTGAGGATGGATATTAAGAAAGGGTTTAGGCTATGGTTTCGGCTTAGGCTTAGGCTTCAGCTTCGGCTTAGGTCTAGGCTTAGGCGGAGGCTTAGGTTTAGGCTTTGGCTTAGGCATGATGCAAACACCATTTCGAAATCCACTCCACGTTTTGCCCCCAGCCATATCTTTCGCTTAATTTTGCCAAAAGCTAGGGTGGGCAGGAGGGGCGATGGGAGAGCCGGGCGTCGGGCGAAGGTGCAACCGGTTCCTCGCCGTCGACCGTTGCTTTCCGTCGCTATCTCTGGCTCTCTCTCCCTCTCTCTCTCTCTCTCTCTCTCTCTCTCTCTCCCACCTTCCCTCCGATGTTTGCACGCGCCCGGCCAGAGCAGCGCCCCTTACTACCCCCTCGGGAAGTCGGCCAGATAGGGTGGTGTTTTGGGCATTACTCGAACACCTTGGTCCAGTTTCCTAAAGAATCTCTGCTAGCTGACCATCGGATTTTGATTGGCTGTCCTCCTAAAGCTTTTTTGAGCCTTCCCGTTCCTAACGAATCTCTGCTAGTCTGCCTGCCCGATGTGTTATGTAATTTGGCCGGTGCCGGAGCCCTCCAACAACGAAATGGCCTTGACACGGGCTGTGTGTCGGGAGGACCGCTGTCTCTCGCCCCGCGACAACACGTACCCATTTTGTTCGATTTGTTCCAGCGGCGCGTGTAAATTGGAAACAACGGAGATTTTCAGCTATCCGAGCCAAAAGTCGGTTTTTGAAAGGCAGGCTAGCAGAGATGCTTCGGAAGGGGCAGGCTAGCAGAGGTTCTTTGGAGCGATCCGCAGCACGTTTTTTCCATTTTTTTCCAATCGCCTCACCTAAACCGGTCTTTAGTTGACCGTGATGAGTCATTCCGCTTGCCGTTATTTTGCTACAATATTCGAGTGGTCTCTCTCTCTCTCTCGCTCACTTCTCCCATCGCCATCATCCAAATCCTATTGTGACGTCCCGGCGCCTTTGGCTAGTAGTGACGCTCCGGGGGGTGGGACGTCAGGATTTTTATGGCGTAACTGGTTCGGGTTGGCCGAGTTGCGAGTCGCCAAATTGTTTCGGACAACGTCGAGGTCCTCACTTTTCCTGAATGATCTCTGCTAGCCTGCTTTTTCCTAAAGAATCTCCGCTAGCCCACCCATTTCAGGCCATGTCAAACGAGGGGAATTTCCGGTCACCCGGAAATTTCTTCTCATCGCTGATCTCCGAGATCACCTCCTCCACCTCCACCTCAAACGACCATCCGATGTCCAGGTGGGTGAGAGAGCGAAGAAAATCTAGAGATCATAGAGAGTTTTCCCAAAGAACCTCCGCTAGCCTGCGCTTTCAGCGCGACGCCTTCGTACGCGCCAATGGACATCGAGCAGAGGATCTCCATCACCCTCCAGCACGGCAACCACCGCGAGCTGGTGGTGATCGAGAGGAGCGAGCAGGCGCATGTAGGTTGAATTTTCTGGGTTTAAAGGGCCATTGAAGGCAAAATGGAGCCCCGTAGCTTCGATTTTTGTCCGAAATTCAACCCGAGCTACAGTACCCCCCTTGTAAATCCAAAAAGTGTTTGGAGGCACAGCTATTTCGTCCCAACCGGGTCCCGCAACGGCTAAACGGGATAGGTTGGATGCTTGCCAGGGGTCTAAGGCTGTGGGTTTGCCTTGCCTGGCCCTTTAAGGTGTTCAGCTACGCTTTACAGGTCTACTACGGCTTGATGGAGCGGGCAAGGAATCTGGCAGCAAAGGGTGATTCGAAGGTACGTTTTTGATGGATCTGAGCTCGCTCTCTGTACATTCTTTCTTTCCCTGCCTCTCTCTCTCTCTCTCTCTCTCTCTCTCTCTCTCTAAAAACTCTCTCAGGGTGAGGTCCACCTCTTCCGACACGACTACCTCTCACCCCAGATCCTCCACCCCTTGACCTGCATAACACAGCTGGTAAGGTTTTTTAAAAGGCTTTCAAGGTGCGGTAAACGCAGATTTTTCGTGCGTGTAGCTTCCGAGACTCTTTAAAAAAGTATTTGGACTTTTAAGGGCAACGGAAGCGTCGTCGAGGTGATAGTTGTCGATCGGAACGAGGTGCCGACAAGGCCGCACATTGTTGAGGTGAGGGCAAGCTAGCAGGGATTCTTAAGGAAAGGGCAGGCCAGCAGGGATTCTTCAGGAACTTTTTTTCAGGTCAACACCTACCTAACGCCCACCTTCTGTGACTACTGTGGCGAAATCCTCGTCGGTCTCGTCAAGCAGGGCCTCCAGTGCCAGCGCTGCAGGTGGGGAACAAACGCTTCCCAGTCCCTTTAAAACCAAAAATTACTGGGTTTTAGATGCAACTTCCACAAAAAGTGCGCGTTCGCGTCGCGGAACAATTGTGCGCGAAATACGTCGGTGGCGGGCCCGCCACCAGTGATGCAGCAGCAAGCCTACGCCACGCAACAAATGCCACAGTATCCGCAGACGCCGATGGGTGAGAGGGAGAGAGCAGGGAGAGAAAGAGAGCGAGAGAAGGAGTGAGAGAGAGGGAGAGAGATTCCTCAGGGATCCCGGCTAGCCTGCTCGTTTCAGATGATTCGCCTTCGGCTATGGTGGCCTCTCCGTACGCCCTGCCCCACACGCTTGCCGTTCACAACTACAAGACGCTGACGGTCTGCAAGGTCGGCGGTTCCCCAAAGAAGCCCTGCTAGCCTGCCTGTTACTAAAGAAACTCCGCTAGCTTTCCCTTTCCTAAAGAATCTCTGCTAGCCTGCCCTTTCCTAAAGAATTCCTGCTAGCCTGCGCTTCCTAAAGAACCTCTGCTTGCCTGCCCTGAAAAACAAATTTTCTAGGTATGCGACAAGATGCTGTTCGGCATCATGAAGCAGGGCCTGCGCTGCCGGGACTGCAAGGTGAACGTGCACAAGAAGTGCGCCGCGCTGCTCCCTCAGAATTGCCATATCGCCGACGGGTCCATCACAGCGTTTGAGCAACTCTCAGTGGTGGGTCTTTCTCGCTCTCTCTCTCTCTCTCTTTCTCGCTCTCTCTCTTTCTCGCGCACCAATGAAACACTCTCATTACCCCCCGATTCCAGCCGGCTAATCTCGGCCAAATGCCAACATCATCGCGCGCGCTTTTCGGGCCTTCCTCGGGAAGCGCCGAGTTTCGATGGTGGTATTATTGAAGCCGGGAGAACCGGTTTCGGCTTTTCCGACCCGACCCACCCGATATGCAAATTGGGACCAAAACGGACCGCTGGGGGCTCAGATTTTCGCTTTTCGGCCCTTCGTTTAGGAGAACACTATGGTTTTCCTACGGTTTTGACAAAATGGTCTTTGCTAGCTTGCCAAGGATTCGGGGGTGTAAATTCTATGCAAATTCTATGATTTTGAGCGCGAATAGGACATATTTGCTAGTCTTTCTCTCACACTATCCCACTCTCTCTCTCTCTCTCTCTCTCTCTCTCTTCCTCCCTCTATGTTTCAACTTTCAGAGCGAGCAACCGTCCGTCTCCCCGCAGGACGAGCCGTCCGAGGCGAACACCTCGATCGACTCGGATCTGATCCCGCTCAGCCGGATACCAGGTTTGGCCACAATGCATATATCGGATTTACAAGCGGATGCTACTGTAGCTTCAGTTGGCTTTGGGCCGAAAATGAAAGGGGGCGGAGCTAGATTTTGCCTTCAAGGGTCCTTTAAAGCTACCAAGAAAACGGTCTTACTTTCAACATTTCCAGGCCAGGCGGCCGCCCGGCACGCCAACAAGCAGGCCCATGAGGGCTGGATGATCCACTTTTTGCTCAACGAACCGCAGAGGTGGGTAGAGCAAGAGAGAGAGAGAGAGAGAGAGAGAGAGAGAGAGAGAGAGAGAGAGAGAGAGAGAGAGAGAGAGAGAGAGAGAGAGAGAGAGAGAGAGAGAGAGAGAGAGAGAGTGAGCGAGAGAGAGAAAGATGTTTTCAGGAGATTACGCCACTACTGGATGCTGTCGAACAACGTGCTGTCGCTGTACAACGAGTACTCGGAGGGGGTCGGGGTCAACCCGACGAGGTGCTACCGGCAGATACCGCTCTCGGAGATACTGGCCATTACTCCGTACAACGGCGATCCGGTGGACCCGAGGTTGGCACGCTCTGCAGAGATTCTTTAGGAAAGGGCAGGCTAGCAGAGACTCTTTGCAGTCTTATTTTGATACCTCGCTAATCCCTGTAGCAATAAAACGCCCAAATCCCAAATTTTCCAGATTTCCGCCGCACGTCTTCGAGATGCGCACGACGTCGAACGCCGTCTACTGCGTGGGCGAGAACCTCGACTCGTACGGCGGACCCCCGACAAAATTGCCGCGAGGGCAGGCAGCGAGGTAGGCTGGGCAGGCTAGCAGAGCTTCTTTCGGAACTGGCAGGCTAGCAGAGAATCTTGATGACCACCCCAACTTCCAGGTCGAGCTCCTCGGGCCAAGTGTGGCTTGGCGTCCTGGCCCGCGCCCTTCAGCCCCCACCGTCTCGTAGCGACCCAGCAAACGCCGAGCCGGCTCTGCAATTTACGGAATTGTACCAGGTAGGGTGGAAGTCTAAGCCAAAGCCTAAGCCAAAGCCTAAGCCTAAGACTAAGCCTACACCTTCTCTAGGTCCTGTCGGAGAAGACGCTTGGGGCCGGCCAATTCGGTACCGTCTACACCGGGGTGCATCGCCAGAGCGGCAGGGAGGTGGCTGTAAAGGTGAGAGAGAGAGAGAGAGAGAGAGAGGGAGAGAGAGAGTGAGAGAGAAATACTCACATTTCCAGGTCATCTCGAAAGAGCGCTTCTCGAAGAAGCCGAACAACGGCGCCGACACGCTGCGCTCGGAGGTGGCCATTCTGCAGACGATCTCCCATCAAGGCATCGTGCGCCTGGAATCGATGTTCGAGACGAAAGACAAGATCTTCGTCGTGATGGAGAAGATGAACGGCGACATGTTGGAGATGATCTTGTCGCAGGTGACTAGCAGTGCTTTTTTAAGAAAGGGGAGGCTGGCAGTGATTCTCTAAGAAAGGCAAGCTAGCAGAAATTCTTTGGGAAAGACATTTTCATCCTAAAAATTCCATTTCAGGCCTCCGGACGGCTCGACGAGCGTGTGACGCGCTTCCTCATCCTCCAGATCATGTCCGCCTTACGGTATCTCCACAATAAGGTGCGTCTGAGCGACCAAGGTCGTCTAGCCGTTCACTCTTTAGGGCATCGCCCACTGCGACCTGAAGCCGGAAAACGTGCTCCTCTCCGAGCTCTCGTCCAACTTCCCGCAGACCAAGCTCTGCGATTTTGGATACGCGAGGTAGGTGACGAGAGAGCAGGCTAGCAGAGGTCATTTCGGAACCAGAATCAAACGCGTTGTTTTCAGATTCATTGGGGAAAGCCAATTCCGGAAGACAATCGTCGGAACGCCGGCTTATTTGCCACCGGAAGTGTTGCAGAAGAGAGGTGAGCTGATGAACAGGCTAGCAGCGATTCTTTAGGAAAGGGTAGGCTAGCAGAGAGTTTTGGGATAGGGCAGTCTAACAGTGATTCTTAAGAATACTTTCAGGCTACAACAAATCGCTCGATATGTGGTCGGTCGGCGTGATCATCTACGTGACACTGTCCGGGACGTTCCCTTTCAACGATGGAGAGGAGGTCTCTCTCTCTCTCTCTCTCTCTCTCTCTCTCTCTCTCTCTCTCTCTCTCTCTAGATCTCTCTCTCTTTCCCACTCTCTTTCGCGCTCTCTCTTGCTCTCCTCGCTCGCTCTACCCCTCTCTCTCTCTCTCGCTCCCTCGCTCTATCTCGCTCTATCTCGCTCTCTCTCTATCCCCCAATTTCAGATCAGCGACCAAATCCAAAACGCCGCCTTCATGTTCCCCCAAGATCCCTGGGCCCAGGTCTCGCGTGAAGCCGTTGATCTGATTCAGCGCTTACTTCGAGTTAACGTCAGTTTTTCCCAAAGAATCTCTGCCAGCCTGCCTTCCCAGAGAACCCCTGCAATTTCCCCATTTCCAGATTGAGGAACGGCTCCACATCGAGGAATGCCTGGCACACCAATGGCTCCAGTCGGGCGAACTGTTCAGCGACTTGCGCGCGCTCGAGTTGAGGCTGGGCGGGGAGAGGTGAGAGAGGCATCCGAGCAGAGATTCTTAAGGAAAGGGCGTGCTAGCAGAGATCACGACGGATTTAGGTACCTAACCAATGGCCAAGACGACGCCCACTACGCCCAGCTACTGCTACAGCAGCAGAGGAACGCTATCGCCCAGCAGCCGTCCTTGTTGGATTTGTAGTTTGTGGTCTCGGCAGGCTTAGGCTTAGATTTGCTTAGGCTTGAGCTTAGGCTTAGACTGGCTTAGGTTCTAGGCTTAGGCTTGGGCTTAGGCTTAGCCTTAGGCTTAGGCTTCTGCCCTATATTCCCTATCCAATATTTTCCTGGTCTCAGCGCGTGGAATTTTGCGTCCAGTTTTAATTCGATTTACTTTCTGTCTCTTTCTCTGTCTCTCTCTCCTCCCTCTCGTCTCTCTCTCTCATTTTAATCGCGTAATCGGTTAAAATGTATTCTTACACTCAAAATCAGGTGTTTCTTAGAATACCAATTAGCAAAACGTACCGTAACCCCCGGTTTCTACAGTCAGGATTTGAGTCAGGCTCAGCAAATAACGATATTTTTGTACTTGTCAGCTTTGTGTGATTTTTTGTGATTTTGAGATTCCGTTATTGTGAAGTGTACACCCATCGCAATTAGCTGTGATATCATAGAGGATAAATGAATGTTTTATCTGCACACAATGGAGTTATAACTGCAGGGCAAGCTAGCAGCGATTGTTGAGGAATTTAAGGTCTGAAAAGCGGATCTGTAAAATTTTTTGTAATTGATAATAGCGGTTCTCCAGGGGAAGAGCAGGCTAGCACAGATTTTTAGGGAAGGGCAGGCTAGCAGAGATTATTTAGGAGAATGCAGGCTAGCAGAGATTCGTTAGGATTCCTTTCCTCCCGATTTTTTAAGCCTCAGAAGCCGCAATCCCTTCCAACCAGGCCCGCGACTTCTAAAAGACACCCCCGGCGGCCCAGTTTTTCTCTGCGCCTCCCCCCTCCCCTCACTTGCTCTCTCTCCCCTATGACAGCCACTTCCCGTTGGCCGAATTCGGCGAGAGAGCGAGAGAGTGGGGCAGAGAAACAGAGCTGTTTTGGGGGCGTATTTCACTAGGGCGTGCGGCAGGTTCCGGGAGAAGGAGCCCTCCGGGATGACGTGCCTCCGAAGCGTATTCTGCCGCCCGCTGCCCCGTCTAAATACCACATTTGTCGATAGATTACGGGGGCCCCCACGGGGTTGTGCCCTTGGGCTAGGAATTTTCCAAAGAATCGCTGCTAGCTTGCCTTTCCTAAAGAATCTCTGCTAGCTTGCTTTTCGTCAAGAATCTCTGCTACACTGCCTTCCTGTTTTTTTTAAGAACTCGGTCAATATTCCATTCCTTAAGAATCCCTGCTAGTCTGCCTTTTCCTAAAATCTCTGCTAGATGGCTCTACCTAAAAAACCTCTCTCAACCTGCCCTTTCCTCAAGAATCTCTGCTAGCCTCCCCTGCTCAATTTTCGAGTTTATGAAGCCAAATTTTACGACAAAAATCCTCCCTAATTTTCTCTGCTAGCCTGCCCTCCCCAACTATTCTAATCATGCTTTTTTGAGAAAGTTTTCTAAAGAATCCCTGCTCGCTTGCCCTGAGCAAGATAGCAATTCCGAAAAACCTCTGCAAACCCGTTTCTATATTCCGAACATTTTTTTCAAATCTTCTTTCAAATCGAACATTTCTCAAATTGTCTCTGCTAGCCTACCGCTTCTAAAGGAACGTTGAAGGCAAATCCATAGTCCCTAGAATCTTGGCAAACAGCTAGCCGTCCCCTTTTAGTCGTTGCGGAACTCGCTAGGGTCGAAAAAGCTGTGTCCTGGCAGCACGTTTTGGCTTTACAAAGAGGGGGTACTGTGGCTGGTGTTGGCTTAGGCTTAGGCTTAGGCTTAGGCTTAGGTTTAGGCTTGGGCTTAGGCTTAGGGGTAGGGCCAAAGCTAAAAGGGACGGGGTTAGATTTGCCTTCGACGGCCCTTTAAACCCATGTCCAGAACCTGGTTCCTCCAGGCTTGCCGACCCGCAGAATCAGGTTCTCCCCGCCTCATTCTCCTCCCCCGGCACCTTTCTAGCCCAATATTCCAGTCTATTGCTACAGCCGCCCTCTATACTACACTTGTTTGTTCGGTGTTGTATATAGGAAAGGCGGGCTGCGGAATCGATTTTCTTTTCGCATGTCCATTTTCGGGGGGATTTCACTTTTGACCGCCGCCGAGTTTGGCAAACAACAAGCGGCCGCACACATGTCACGTTTGATGACAAACGTCATTAGTGTTGCTGTGTCTCCTGAAAATTCTCTGCTAGCCTGCCTTTGCTCAAATAATCTTTGCTAGCTTGCGTTTTCCTAAAGAATCTCTGCTAGCCGGCTCTTTCCCAAAAATCTCTGCTAGCCTGCCATTTTCTAAAGAATCTCTGCTAGTTTCCCCTTTCCTAAAGAACCTCTCCAGTTAGCCTTTCCTTAAGAATCTTTTCTAGCTTGCCCTGTCTTAAATAATCCCTGCCCGATTGCCCTTCCACGTACTCTATAATCCAACCGGGAAACAGCCAAAATGACGACATTCGAAATGACGACAGCCAAAATGACGACAGCCAGAATAGCGACAGCCAGAATGACGACAGCCATAATGACGACAGCCAAAATAGCGACAGCCAGAATAGCGACAGCCAAAATGGCGTCAGCCAAAATGACGACAGCCAAAATAGCGACAGCCAAAATGGCGACATTCAAAATGACGACATTCTAAATGACGACATGCAAAAATCTGATTTTTCCCAGCTATTATGGCTGATTTTGCATGTCGGCATTTAGAATGTCGTCATTTTGAATGTCGCCATTTTGGCTGTCGCTATTTTGGCTGTCGTCATTATGGCTGTCGTCATTCTGGCTGTCGCTATTCTGGCTGTCGTCATTTTGGCTGTCGTCATTTTGAATGTCGCCATTTTGGTTGTCGGTATTCTGGCTGTCGTCATTTTGGCTGTCGTCATTTCGAATGTCGTCATTTTGGCCGGAAATCAATCCAACCCTCCAAAAACGCCATCAAAATTCCGGAATTAACCAGGACCTCGCGAACCCCGCTTTTTGACACCCTCCAATCGCATTTTCCGAATTTCTGGCCCGGCAAACAGAAAGATAACAGCCCCGGCACCTTCTCTTCCCCCCGCCCCACCTCGCCGACAAAATAAACTTGACCCATTTTACGACCCGGTGACGCTGGCGCGGCCGCTAATTTTTGGCGAATTTTGGCTTTTTGGCTACAGTACCCCTTCTCGTTAATCCAAAAATTACCTCGCGGCACAGCTCTTTCCCCCCGGACGGCTGAAGAGATCGGTTGGCTGATTGCCAGCGGCATAGGGCTACAGTTGTACCTTGAATGGCCTTTTAGCCCCCCGCACTCCTGTACTCGTTCGTCTTGTCGGTCGTCTACCAGCATCGTATTCCCGTCGGTTTGTGCGATGAGGTCCCTTCTAAAGATCCCTGCTAGGCTGACGGCTCTCCTTCACTATCGCTCTCTCTCACTCTTTCTCTCTCTCTCTCGCTCCGTATTTTTTGATGACGTAATCGGTTAAGGTTTATTAAACCATAAAATCAGGTGTTTTCGGAATGCAAACCAAAGCTCTCTCTCTCTCTCTCTCTCTCTCTCTCTCTCTCCTCTCTCTCACTCTCTCCATCTCTCTATTTTTGAAGTAGGAATCCTTAATAAGCTTTCGCTTTTCAATATCACTCTATTTTTCACGTTCTTTTTGGGGCAAAAACGGCACATCCGGTTCCCACGCATATCACCTTGAAGCCGGCCGCCCCTGAGCGGGCCGCCTTTTCGAATAATTCCATTTTTAAGGCCGTTTGAAGGGCTTTATGTGTCAGCGCGTCGTACAAGACATTGATCGGTTTTTCTCCGTTTCTCTCTCTCTCTCTCTCTCTCTCTCTCTCTCGCTCTCAAAATATGATCCCACTTGCAGCCACCCTCCACAATATGGGCGGCCGACGATGGCGGCCAACCGGCTGGCTCCGAATATTTGCCCTAATTTGCTTAATTTCTACCTTATTTTCCGCTTCTGTACCCCGAAAAACGGCCAACATCCGCAAGTCGACGATCCAGATGATTGGCTACTCGCCGACGAAGGTGGGTAACAAAAAATTTTCCTAGAGAAACCCTGCTAGGTTGCCTTGGTCTGGCCTGGCAGGCTGGCAGAGATTCTTTAGGAAAGGGCAGGCTAGCAGAGAACATTTGACCATTTTCCAGACCGACGACTACGTGGCCGTCCAAATGCCGGCCGACCCCGGGTACATCGTCGGCTTTGAACCCCTCGCCCACGCCGACCGTGTCCACCACATGCTCCTCTACGGCTGCGAGGAGGCGTACAGCGAGCAGCAGTTCTGGAAGGGCATGGCCACCTGTGGCAACGGCGCTTCGCACATTTTGTATGCCTGGGCGAGGAATGGTGGGTTTTTTGGGGTCTTTTAAAGGGATTGGCAGGGCAAGAATCTAACCCAGCTCTCCGGGAGGTGGATTCTGGGCTTTAGGGTCCCTTTAAAAAATTCATTTTTCTTTGATTTAGCCCCGAATCTCAACCTGCCGCCGGGCGTGGCATTTGATATTGGGCACGAGAGCAGCACGATCAAGACGCTGGTGCTCCAGGTGGGTGAGAATTCCTAAAGGATCTCTGCTAGACACCTTTTTCCTAAAGAATCTCTGCTAGCCTTCCTTTCCTAAAGAATCTCTGCTAGCCTGCCCTTTCCTAAAGAATCTCTGCCAGCCTGCTCTTTCCAGGTCCACTACGCTCAGCCCTTCGAAGGAAACGTTCTCGACTACTCCGGTGTCACGCTCCATTTAAGTGACGAGACCCCGAGGTAGCTACTAAAGCCTGACCCAGCTACAGTACTCCTGCAGGTACCTCTCTGCCGTGATGCTCTTCGTTGCCGGGTATCCGATCCCGCCCAAGATGCCGCAATTCCAGAGCAACATGAGTTGCCCGTATGAGGGGGAGACCGAGCTTCATCCCTTTGCGTTTAGGTGGGATTTTCGGAGTTGCAGGTTCCTTTAAAGGGATTGGGAAGTGAAGTAGGGGGAGAGAGAGAGAGACAGGGAGAGAGAGAGATATCCACGTTTCAGGACTCATACCCACGCTATGGGCAAGCTCGTCTCCGGCTTTTTCAAGCATGGCAACGAGTGGACGAAGATCGGAAAGCGCAACCCGCAGTGGCCCCAAGTGAGTTGTACTTGTATGCTTAACCCTAAGCCAAGCCGAATCCTGAGTCTAAGCCTAAGCTCAAGCCGAAGCCCGATGCTAACCTAAGCCTAAGCCTAAGCGTAAGCCTAAACCCATGCGAAGCTCAAGCCGAAGACTAAGCCTAAGAAGCCCAGGGCTAAGCCTAAGCCTAAGCCTTGCCTAAGCTAAGCTTCTAGTCCTAGTCTAAGCTTAAGCCCAAGCCTAAGCCTAATGTAGCCCCAAACCTAAGTCCTAAGGCCAAGCCCAAGCCAAGCCTAAGACCCAGTTTAAGCCCAATAATAGGTCACAAAAAATCATTGATTTTTAGCTCTTCGAAAAAATCGACCACCCGCTGACGATCCGGAAGGGCGATGTGATGGCGGCGACGTGTCGCTTCGACTCGAGCAAGATGAACGAGACGACGCCAATGGGGTTGGTTTTTAACGTCCAGGGCAGACAAGCAGAGATCCTTGTGGAATCAAATTCAACTTAGCAGTGATCATTTCTATTTTTCCAGCCACATGGGCACGCAGGAGATGTGCAACTTTTACATGATGTTCTACTGGGACGCCGCCAAGGCGAACCCGTTCCCCTATGGGGCCGTGTGTGGCGGGAATCAGGTTGCGTAAGTTTTTGGTCATTTTAAGGGGATGGCGACAGGCGGGAGGGGGCGTGGCCTATGCCGTTTACGGTTAACCTATGGATTCTTTAGGAACATCTTCAACGAGTACCCGAAGGACGGCTACGAATTGCTGCCGGCCCGGCCTGAATTGGAGCATACGGCGCATCAAAGCGGGGTAGGCAGGCTAGCAGAGATTCTTAGGGAAGGGCAGGCTAGCAGAGATTCTTTAGGAAGGGGCAAGTTAGCAGAAATTCTTAGGGAAAGGGCAGGCTAGCAGAGATCCTTTAGGAAGGGGCAAGCTAGCAGAGAGAATTTCGAAATTTCCAGCGCCCCTTCGGCATCATCGAGGAGGCCAAGATCCACAAAATCGGCTCCCACCAGCTCGGCCAAATCTCGGGCCTCGCCTTCGATCAGGAGAAGAACCTCGTCGTCTTCCACCGAGGCTCTCGCGTCTGGGACCAGAGGTACGGTAGCCAGAGCACAACTTAGATTCCGTTTAGCACCTTCGACGCGACGAATCACCTGAACGACAAGGCGCCGATCGCCGAGCCGGTGCTGCTCGTGACGAGATTTGAGGGTGATACACCGATTCTCGTGAAGGCGCTTGGGGCTGGGCAGTGAGCTTTACATGGGTTTCCCCAAGGCTCTCTGCTGGATTGACGTTTCCTAAAGAATCTCTGCTAGCCGAGAACTTTTAGATTCCATCTCCCCCACGGCGTCTTCGTCGACATCGACGGCTACATGTACACCACGGACGTCGGCTGTCATACCGTAGCCAAGTGGAAGCTGAATGGAGGTGTGCCAAAATTTCGATGGGAGCTGAAGGCTTGGGCTTAGGCTTAGGCTTAGGCTTAGGCTTAGGCTTAGGCTTAGGCTTAGGCTTAGGCTTAGGCTTAGGCTTAGGCTTAGGTTTAGGGATAGGCTTAGGTGTAGGCTTAAGCTCAGCTTAGGCTTACGCTTAGGTTTAGGCAATGGCTTAGGCGTATACATAGGCTTAGCTTAGACTTAGCTTAGGATTAGCTTAGGCTTACCTAAACTTCTATTTTCAGACAAGCTCGACCTGGTGTGGGAGTTCGGAGAGAAATTCGTGCCCGGCAGCGACCATGGTCATCTTTGCAAACCGACAGCTATCACGAGGGATGGTGATCGGTGGGTACCAAAAATGGCATTTTTGATTGCCAGTTTTTGAAAAAGGTATAATTTTTTTTAGCCTCTACGTGTCCGATGGGTACTGTAATGCTCGTGTGGTCGAGCTGACGTTGGATGGGAAATACAAGGTGGGAATTTCTGAAGCATCTCTGCTAGCCTGCCCCTTCCCAAAAGACCAAAATATGATGATTCAGGCTCAATTCGGCTCGCCCGGCCAGGGCGCCGGCCAATTCGCCCTTCCGCACGACATTGCGCTCAGCGACCGGAAAACACTGCTGGTAGCTGACCGACAGAACGGACGAGTTCAGGTAGGCGGTTTAAAGGGCCATTGAAGGCAAATCCAAAGCCCCCAGACCCCCTAGACAAAACGAAAAATCTGAACGCCGTAGCAATTGTGTGGGGTTTAGAAGACGGGGTACTGTAACTCGGGGATCTGCTTGGAATCAAAAATCGAAGAAGTCGGGCCAGATTTTGCCTTCAAAGGCCCTTTAAAATCAATTTTCAGGAGCTGAACACCGAGGGACTCCTCCAAACGATGACCGCCTCGTCGCTCTTCTCGAATATCTATTCCACGACCGCCCACGAGGATACGGTATTCATGCTGCCCGGGGAGACGAGCTACAACCAATTTACGAAGGATGAGATCGAGATTAAGGTAAGCTAGCAGAGATTCTTTAGGAAAGGACAGGCTAGCAGAGATTCTGTAGGAAAGAGCAGACCAGCAGAAATCCTTGGCGAAACCAAAACCGATACCAAAAACTTTCTTAGGTCTACGGCTCTCGCCTGGGCACTGGACTGCTTGAATTTGCGTTCGGCCCGAAAACCGAGGGCTTTGGAAGGCCACACGTGTTGAGGTAATTTTAAAGGGGCAGTGACAGGAGCGGCTAGTACTTCAGGGTCTCCCCCGACGGCAAACACATCTTCATCGGCGACATCAGCGAGCAGGGAGCGACGTTGTGGAAGTTTAGGGTGGGTTTTCTCTCTCTCTCTCTCTCTCTCTCGCAGATTTTCCTAAGCAGATCTTTCCAGATTCAACACGACTCATCTACTGAGCCCCTGTCTTCCGGAAATGCCATCTACCAGCAAGCCTCTGCAGCGGCTGGAGCGGTAGGTCTTCGCAAGGATCTCTGCTAGCCTGCCCTTTCCTAAAGAATCTCTGCTAGCCTGCCCTTTCCTAAAGAATCTCTGCTAGCCTGCCCTTTCCTAAAGAATATCTGCTAGCCTGCCCTTTCCTAAAGAATCTCTGCTAGCCTGCCCTTTCCTAAAGAATCTCTGCTAGCCTGCCCTTTCCTAAAGAATCTCTGCTAGCCTGCCCTTTTCTAAAGAATCTCTGCTAGCCTGCCCTTTTCAGATCAGCCGCAACGCCCCAATTTCGATCACATTTTTTCTGATCCTCGGCGTCATCGGGGCGGCCTACTACTACCTGAAGCGAGGGAAGCCTAGGGGACCCAGAAGCTTGCAAAGTGGCTTCGATCGGAAGGTAAGTTATAGAGAGTGAGAGAGAGAGAGAAAAAGAGAGAGAAAGAATGAGAGATAGAGAAAGAGAGCGAGCGTGCGAGAGAGAGAGAGCGAACCTGGATCATAGGTCCCATTTTTCAGGGCTTCAAACCTCTCAACCAGGAGGACACGCAGGCGTTCTTCGACAGCGACAGTGACAGCGATTAAAATTTTTTTATCCTCCTTTTAAAACCCTTAATTTTGCATGACTTTTCCATTTTTAAAGAACCATTGAAGGCAAAAATAACCTCGAAAATTGATTTTTCGCCTCAAAGCCATTTAAAAATTGTTTTGGCATTTTTGGTGCTTTTCCGGCTCGGGAAAAGCGCATGTACAGTAGCTAGCTGTTGCCGAATAATAATTTGTAAAATTTCCGCTTAATATGATTTGTGCAACTTGTCATTTTGGAGAAAATTGACAATTTCCGTTTCCGCTTCAACAACAACTCGGCCATATTTCGGGTCTTTCTGGGTAGCTGACCAGTGTTTACATATTTTTTTCTTTGGCTCTCTCTCTCTCTTTCTCTTTCTCTCTCTCGCTGTTTCTTCAACAATAGCTTATCGTATTCCCTCCTACTTGTCATTTTTGTGTTAATTTTGGTTGTGAAAAGTCGAAATCGATGTGATACCCTATACCCTCTACGCTGTCATAATCCAAATATAGTTGCTGGCAAAAGAATTGTGGTTGTGAGCTTCCATTAATAAAGTTGTGAGTTTTTCCCTGGATATCCCGGCTAATCAATGACTACAAACAACACATTCTAAATTAACGTACCAAACGGCATAAAGATCAGTTTTGAAATAATTTTTAGAAAGTTAAGTGAGAGAGAGAGAGAGAGGGAGAGAAAGAGAGAAAGAAAGATAGAGGGAGAGAGCCAGAGAGAGCGAGAGAGAGCTAGAGAAAGATCGAGCGAGAGAGAGAGAGAGAGAGAGCGGGAGAAAGAGCGAGAGCGAGCGAGGGAGAGAGCTTGAGAGAGAGAGCGAGAACTTTCTAGAGTAAAATTTCCTCCCATGGTATTGTAGCGGTACCAAATTTTTACATGGTTCTTGAACAGGTGGCGCCTCTTCTCTTCCGCTTTCTGTCTACTTTTTGACGCAGAGTTTTCCGGTAAGCTTATCAGGAAATTCAGGGGGGTCCAGCGGGCCGGGTGGTCACAAGGTCTAGCCGAAACCTATTGTTTGCTTCGCCGTTTTGTTATTTTTTTTAGTTTTTTCCTTGCGCAATTGAATTATTAATGATTGGACACGTTGCGCATTGACACTTGACTCCCCCTTTAGAAGGCTCAAGACAAAAACTAGCATGCATCGTTTAGGAAAGGTAGGCTAGCAGAGGTTTTTTGGGAAGGGGCAAGCTAGCAGAGTTCTTTAGGAAAAGGAGGCTAGCGGAGATTCTTTAAGATAGGGCAGGCTAGCAGAGAACGTTTGGGAATCCATCAATGTCGTCGGCATATCTCGATCGATCACAATTGTCGTATGTGACTCACTGGCTGATCCGCTCGTTGACGGCTTATCGGAATTGCGCACTCTCTCTGCCCCCACCCCTTTCTCTCTCTCTCTCTCTCTCTCTCTCTCTCTTTTTTTTTTCTCTCTCTCTCTCTCTTTCTCTTTCTCACACAGCGATAACACAAAACCAGAAGCTATTTATTGGTGTGTCTGCCCTCGGCAACCCTTTCATGTTGCGTTGTGTGGGCTAGGGGAATTTGAGCAGCCGTTTTTATGGAGTATTTTGCGAACAATGACTCTGCAAATAACTCTGCCATTCGGGTTATGGTTAGAGGCCGAGAACTAGGAGCGGGGCTCGTCATCTGTTTTCGAATACCGTATCAGCCCAGTTGCGCCAACAGGCGACGCGTAGACTCTAGCTTGTGCTCTATGGCAACAGGATGGCTCGTTTGGGGGTCAGTTCATGGTTCAATTCCCCATTCCCGTATCATAAAATGATTCAGGAGGTCGAGAGGTTATCCAAAATGTGCTGCTGATATACAAGAGAACCCTGGGAACTTGAGTCTCTCTCTCTCTCTTCTCTCTCTCTCTCTCTCTCTCTCTCTTTCTCTCTCTCTCTCTCTGTCTCGCTCTCTCTCCCTCTTTCTCTCTATCGCTTTCGCTGTCTCGAAAACGCTCACCAATTTTCGGGAAAACGACCTCATGCCAGACCCTGTGGAACCGTTGCTCAAGCTGGAGGGGCGGGTCTCAAAGTGGGTTCCTGCTTCCTTTAATCGGAAAAATTTAGGGCCAACATCAACAAGCAGGTGCGAGACGGCGACTGGTGGTACTCGGTGCATCTCAACATCCGTGACGCGATGAACACGTGGCACCTGAAACTTTGGGTGTCCCATTTGCAGATCAAGATCATCACCGCCTTGAGGGGGAAGGTAGGTACTGCTAATTGTCTCTGCTAACCTGCCCCCTTCCTAAAGAATCTCTGCTAGCCTGCCACTTGTTCATTTAGACGGTCCGCTTCCTCGCCTACTATTGCCCCCATTTCTGGGAGAACGGCTTGCCGCCCATGGTGGCGACGCTGGACGGCCCGGGCTACTCGACCATCCGCTTCGGCTGTCTCGACACCGTCCAGAATGCCGTCCACAATGGCGGTGAGGCGGCCGACGAGAGCCTGTAGGTCCCTGCTTCCCAAGTGGTCTACGCCGGCCGGCCTCATAGATACAAAATCCCCGATCTGATCGACTACGTCTGCCTGCTCGAAGAAATCGACGGTATTCCTCAACAATACTACCAACCGACTAATCCGTGGGTAAATCGGAAACTGGTGCTTTTGCATTATCGGGGGGGGGGACTAATTTTTTTCCGTGTTAACTTAGCAATTAAAGCAACAAAATACTTGGAAAAAATTTCTAACCTAAACTTCGGTCGAAAATTTTTCATTTTTCAAAATATCGCTAAAAAACACCGAAAAACGATTCCCCTCATCCCGCCTAGGCTTATTAGGCTTAAATCTAGGATCAGGCTCAGTTTAGGCTTTTTGTCTTAGGCTTAGGCTTAGCCATCGCTTAGGCTTAGGCTCATGCTTAGGTTTAGGCCAAGGCTCAGGTTTGGCTTGGCTTAAGCGTATGCTTAGCATCTTTTCAGCGATTTCACCTTCACGCTAAAATTCAAGGACGACCTGGCGCCGGGCGAGGTGGAGAATACGGTGAAGCGGGTCGGTAAAAGTTGCGGTAGACGGGTAAAATTCGGATGTACAGTTTTACCTCCTGGAGAACGTGCTGACGGGACGACAGATGGTGCTGTCAATGTATTGGCATGCTACCTGCATTGACCAGGAACCGGTGATCAAGGAAGGAAAGGTGGGACGGGTTCTTTAGGAAATGGCAGGCTAGCAGAGATTCTTGAGGAAAATTAAAGCTAGCTTTAGCTTTAGCAACGTTAATTTCAGATCTACAAGGCGTTCTACGTCGGCCACTACGGCAACAATACGGTCCGAATGATCTACTCGAACCACAGCGAGATCTACGAGTGGGGCAACATCCCGGAAGAGTAATCGGCCGATCTCTCTCTCTCTCTCTCTCTCGCTTTCTCTCTCTCACTCTATTTATATCTCTCTATTTTTCTCTCTACCATATCTCTCGTCCCTCTCTACCTTCTCTCTCTCTCTCTCTCTCTCTCTCTCTCTCTCTCTCTCTCTCTCTCTCTCTCTCTCTCTCTCTCTCGGTTTCAATTTCTCGCTCTATTTATATATCTCTCTATTTCTCCCTCGCTACTAGTGTTGGTCTTTAGTCCAAAGTCCACGGACTTTTTCGGACTAAAAAGTCCGCGGACTTTTAGTCCGCGGACTTTAGTCCGAAAAAGTCCGTGGACTTTGGACTAAAAACCAACACTACTCGCCACCCTCTCTCTCTTCCCCTCTGTCTCTACCTTCCTCTCTCTCTCTCTCTCTCTCTCTCTCTCTCTCTCTTCCTCCCTACGAGTTGTCCCCCGATGGAGATCGGACCCCATTACTGATT
>CATQJA010001594.1:0-12758 GCA_958295435.1 Mesorhabditis spiculigera
GGTTCTTTAGGATTTCCGGGTATTTCCGGGGGAAACCAAATTTTTTTCCTGGTTTCCCAGTTGACTAATATAATCAAAAATAAGTGTTTTTCCATTTGTTTTTAGTAAATTTTAACTATATTTAAAGTAGAAAAACCTTTCAAAAGTTAGAAAAATGTTTGAAAAGTCGAAGAGATTTAGTCATTTTAGGTCTTTCCCCCCGCTAATCCTAAAGGTTCTATAGGATTTTTCGACCTAAAATTACTTTTTAATTAAAATGTAGGTAGTTTTTTATGCTCAGGACTAGTTAAAAACCATTTAGAAACGCTGCCGCTATTTGAAAAAATTCAGGCTCGGGCCGAAAAAATTTGGTTTCCCGGAATCCTAAAGACTTTCTAAAAACCTTACTTCGGCCTTTTAATTATATTTTTCAAAGGCGGTTATCGATTTAGTAGGTTTTCCGTTTTGGTACCTTAACCGGTAGCGTAGGTGACAGTCCTACTTTGGATCCAGGGCCTTTTGGGGAGAGGCTGCGTTCCCGGAAACCAAATCCTGGAACAGATAGGAGCATATTTTGCAATGATCCCCCGTCAACAAATTGCGAAGATTTTAAGTCAAACCCTATTTTTATGCCGGAAACCTTTCAGCAAGGAAATACGGAGCTGCCGGCCATGACAGGAGACGGACTTGTGCGGGAGGCATTTTGGTTTTTTCTCGAACCTTTTCGAGCTACGGCCGGTGATGCAAAGCTGTTCTTGGAAAATGGATGATAACCACCACCAGCCAGTACGCAAGCCGGCCCGATACTTCTGCCCCTCTAACTCGGCGCATTAAGTATCGGATCGGAATGATAGTTGCACCGTTCGAAAGCCCTTGAAACGGCGAGTTTGCAACATTCTTGAAAACTATGGTATTAAAACCCGCCATTTTACAAGGCATTTTTTTTAAAATTTGCGGTTTTTTCGGGAGTTGCACACGCGCTAATTGTTGCCTCCAAGTTCCCCAACGAACAAAATCGACCCGGAAGTGGGCGTTCAGGTTGTCCGTTCCTTAATGTTTTTGACTCGTTGTATAGCGCGGGTGAATGAAAGGCATGGTTTGACCAAAATCTTGATAAACTACCGCGTGACTCGAAGTGTAAATCGGTGTACTTTGTAGTAAAACAATCAGAAAAGACGCATTTATCCCAAGACACACATTGTTGGGCCAATGACGGCCAATAGGGTCGGGTGGTCACCCAGCGTCGATGGGGAGCGTCACGTAGCCGTAGTTGCTGGGGATGATCTACGCGGGAGGCGCCGGGCGGCGGGGCCGCGCTGGACGCAGAGGCCTCTTTCGGCTCGGCGCTGCTGGGCTCCTTGACGCCGTCGGGGAGGGTTGGGGCCGGCGCGTATGACGGAACGCTTTGCCCCCCTTCGACTGGCTGGCCGCGAAAGCCTCCTTCGCGCCGACGACGCTGCCAGGAGATGTTCCATCTCGGGCTGAAATCATGTGGGTTTCGACGACTTCCAAGCCAGTTCACCCCCGAATTTCCATATCGACATAGTTGCCGCCGTGGCCCTCGAGGGAGCCGGACTTCTCGTACTCCAGTACCCATGGCCAGCTTCTTCTGCACCATTGCCACGGCCAGACGGCCCAGTAGACGAGCATCCGGGTTGTTCATCTCGTCCAGGTTCGGGGCGGCAATCTGGAAATCAGGGTGGAAGATGATGGCGCTTTCGTATCCAGGCGGGTACGCCCAGTTGAGACGCCGAGCTGCAAGTAGATCTCCCCCGAACAGGCACAATCTGCTCATCTTGCGCCGAGTACTTCTCTTCCTGCGGGTTCGGCGGCCCGCTGGGGCGTTGGCGGGAGAAGGGCTTTGGGCCCAGTCTCCGACACCCTAGAAAAACCCGGGAAGTAGATGAACAACCCCGAAAAACTCACAACAAAGCGGCGACAGCGAGGGAGGAAGGCTTGACGCATCGTGTGGTGGGAGGTGATGAGTAGAGGGTTTTGGGCAGGTGATTCGTTTTATACTAATTTTTCTATACTAAATTAACTTACTTCCGGTTTAAACGGCGTTGGTTTTTGTTAATTCCATTGGATTTACAGCTCTTTTTTGCCAGTCCGGCTGCCAAGGCGAAGCGGTCCCGTTGAGGTTAGGCGGCTCGGGAAATCCATGGCGTGTACATATGGCTCTCTATATAGGCACAAACCTATTTGAGTTAAACCAGCTATATTGTTTTTCTACATATAGAAAATCGGGATTTTTCAAGGTTTCAAACCCGGGTTTTGGCAGGTTTTTTGCTTAACATAATTCTCGTTCTTCAACGCCAACTTCTCACGAATCTGCCATTTCGACGAATTTCCTGGCGTAGCCTTTTTCGAACTTTTGCTTCGCTCTCTCTCTCCTCTCTCCTCTCTCTCTCTCGCTATCTCTCCCCCTCTCTCTCTTTCTCTGCTTTTTCTCTCTCACTCTCTCGCTCTCTCTCGCTCTCTACTCTCTCTGTCTCTTTCTCTCTCACTCTCTCGCTCTCTCTCGTTCCTCTACTCTCTCTCTCTCTCTGCTTCCCTCGCTCTCTGCTCTATCCCATTCTCTCTCCCTCTTTCTCTCTCTCTTTCGCTCTCTCTCCGTCTCTCTCTCTTTAGCTCTCTCTCTCTCTCTCTCTCTCTCTCTCTCTCTCTCTTTCTTCCCCCCCCCTCTCCTCTGTCGGATTACGGTCTTTGCGCTATCCTTTTTCAACTTTGGGAACTTGGCCCCATTTCCCCACGCTCGTTTCATGGAGCCCGCTTTGTACTTACCTCGACGCGTTTTAGAGATGGAAATATTTTGGGGATACCCGTTACTTTAATTCCCAGATCCTCACCCAACAGGGTGTAGACACACCGCCAAAGCGGGGTATACAAAATTTAAAACGTGCCCCAATATTTATGCAAATTCCACCTCCGAATAAGGGTCTCGCGTAGAAGGTTCGGTCGCTCCCGAAAAATTGGGTCCCGGGCCCAAGGGGCTCTATTTTTCGATTCCCCCATTCCGGACACCAGGAAATCTGCTCTGCCGAGGTTATAAACATATTTTGGGGTGGTAATTTGGAGTGGGGTGTAGCTGGGTGGAGGGGATGATTGGGGAATGATGTTGGGGGTTTATTAGAGTGCCATTAGAGTGCAGATTCTTATTGGGTCCCCTAATGCTGGAATTAGATTCCGGGTGTCCTGGCAGTGATTTTTTGGGAAACGGCAGGCTAGCGTGGATTCTTTGGGAAAAGGATTATCAGCCAGAATTTAGAAAACAACCGGGCTATAGCTGAGTATCTTTAGGAAAAAGATTTTGCAGAGATTCTCGAGGAAGAACCATGCTAGCAGAATCTCTTTAGGAAAATTCTACCAGCTATGCTTCCAGGAAGAGAGGCCAGCAGAGTTTTTTTAGGAAGAGGAGGGCTTGACGGCTATCTTTTGGGAAAAGAGGCTAGCAGGGATCCTTGGTAGGATAGGGCAGGCTAGCAGCGGTTCTTTAAAAGGAACCTCAATGTCCGATCCAGCACCTTTTTTTTTTTTTTGACTGGATTTTTATAGTTTTTTGTCTATTGTCTTTTTTAAAAAATTTTCTACCCCGAAAGAACCCATTAATGTGGCATCGTCGCGTTGTGGCGGTGAGGCGGTGCGGCGTTGCTTCGCGGTTCTAACAGACCGCGACGCTGCCTTGTCCACGTTGCGGAAGCGGACTAACCGAACGAAACGTAATCTTCTTCCTTTCCTGCGAATTAAGTTGGCACAAAACTCACGGAAAAGTCAACGAAAGGTCCCCAGGGAGGGCGTGGGTTGACGAGAGTTCTCGGCCAAACAACCCCTCAATTAATTCCTCTGTTTCCGAAATAACACCCTTTACAGGGCTTAGAACAGCACGAAGCGCTGTTTTTGAAGTCAGGGAGACCGGAAATTGGCTTGAACATTTTTTGGGTTGCAAAAACATGTTTAATTTGGGTTTTTTCAGGCATCGCAACGCAAAAAAAGATAGTTCCAGAGCTTGTATTCGTAAAAGATGTCAATGGATCCGTTTGCGTGAGTTTTTATATCTCTCCCTGTCTCCCTCGCTCTCTCTCGCGTTCTCTCTGGTTTCTCTCTCTCTCTCTCTCTCCTCTCTCTCTTTCTCTCTCGCTTTCAAGCCTGAATTCCAGATCCATCAGAAACTAAATTGAAATGATGTAAGTTTACCAACAAAATAAATTAGCTTTAGTTTTTGGTCTTGAATTTTTTTTACAATATTTTTGTTTTTTAGCGTTTGTATATTTTTATTTTCTTTAGTTTCTGAGCGCAGAATTGGGTTACTGTAACCGTACACCACATTTAAACACCCTAGAATTTTATTTTTCTTTAGCAACATCCCGACAGGTGCGAGCCTCGTCTTGGCCGCAATTTCTATGCCCCTCTACGCGGCGATACTCTGGATTATTGTAGCGGAACGGCGGAGAAAAGGGCAATTTTCCACGTTATTTTACGCTCTTACTTTGTCGCAGGTAAGTATTACGCTGGTAGTTAATAATGTCGACCTTACACTAACATTCAAAAAGATTGATGATTTTTAGGGATTTCTCGACCTCTTTGCCATGATAAATTATCTGCTCTTTACATATGGGCGTAGTTTTCAATTCTTGATGGATTTCTATTGGTTGTTTCGGTAAGTTGGGGCTTCAATCGGCCTAACTAGTTTCCTAGTAAAAGTCAGAAGGGTGAAAAATCTCTGCTAGTTTGCCATGTCGTTTTTGAGTTCAAGGGCTCCATCCCTTTAAAGCAGCAATTCCGTCTTGGTCTCCAATTCCTAAAAGATCTCTGCTCTGTTGCCCTCTCCCCTCCTAGCTGTCACTGTCCCTTTAAAACAGCATTTCCGTCTCGATCTCCAATTCCCAAAAATATCTGCTCGATTGCCATCTTCCTTCCTAGCTGTCACTGTCCCTTTAAAACAGCATTTCCGTCTCGATCTCCAATTCCCAAAAGATCTCTGCTCGATTGCCATCTTCCTTCCTAGCTGTCACTGTCCCTTTAAAACAGCATTTCCGTCTCGATCTCCAATTCCCAAAAAGATCTCTGCTCGATTGCCATCTTCCTTCCTAGCTGTCACTGTCCCTTTAAAAACAGCATTTCCGTCTCGGTCTCCAATTCCCAAAGATCTCTGCTCGATTGCCATCTTCCTTCCTAGCTGTCACTGTCCCTTTAAAACAGCATTTCCGTCTCGATCTCCAATTCCCAAAAGATCTCTGCTCGATTGCCATCTTCCTTCCTAGCTGTCACTGTCCCTTTAAAACAGCATTTCCGTCTCGATCTCCAATTCCCAAAGATCTCTGCTCGATTGCCATCTTCCTTCCTAGCTGTCACTGTCCCTTTAAAACAGCATTTCCGTCTCGATCTCCAATTCCCAAAAGATCTCTGCTCGATTGCCATCTTCCTTCCTAGCTGTCACTGTCCCTTTAAAACAGCATTTCCGTCTCGATCTCCAATTCCCAAAAGATCTCTGCTCGATTGCCATCTTCCTTCCTAGCTGTCACTGTCCCTTTAAAACAGCATTTCCGTCTCGATCTCCAATTCCCAAAAGATCTCTGCTCGATTGCCATCTTCCTTCCTAGCTGTCACTGTCACTTTAAAACAGCATTTCCGTCTCGATCTCCAATTCCCAAAAGATCTCTGCTCGATTGCCATCTCCCCTCTCAGCCGTCCTGGTCCCTTTAAACCTATTGGAAGCGCGTTGATTCCTGTCACCGCCCCTTTAGAATACGGTAATTCCTAGAGACACCTATTTACCTTCATGGTGTTATACCTATATTTATGTTTGTCTATACCTCCGTCTTGTTGGAGTCTCTCTCATCACTCTCCATCGCTGTATCGCTATTTGCAAACCAACAAGCCGTCTCTACAAGGTAAGTCGCTCTCTCTCTCTCTCTCTCTCTCTCTCTCTCTCTCTCTCTCTCTCTCTCTTGCTGTCTCTCTCTCCCTCGCTGTCACTCTCTCTCCCTTACTCTCTCTCGCTGTCTCTCACTCTCTCTCGCTGTCACTCTCTCCCCCTTACTCCCTCTCTCTCACTCACTCCTACCCTCCTTCTCTCTATCTCTCTCTCTCACTCTCTCTCTCTCTCTCTCTCTCTCTCTCTCTCTCTCCCTCTCTCTTCCATGAATACATTTCAGTCGATGGCTGACCTACCTATGGTTACGGTATGCGGAGTGCATTATGGATTGGGCTGCCTCGTCTCAACCCCTCTATTCCTTCAGAGAGCCGTATTCAACATGTTGCCCGATATGATTGATGTTGTGGTAGTCCATCTGCCGCTGGCGGTAGGCTTTTAAAAGCTGAAAACCGCCCCCAGCTTTGGTACTTAATGGATTCACGGTTTTTATACTTTACTTTCCGCGCTTTCAGGCGAATACAATGCAGGCGGCCGTCGTGTGCCTGATGGCGACTGCATTTTGCGTATTCTGCTATGCAGCCATTATTACCGTACTCTCCAGAGGAGAGCACTTTTCGGCAAAGTACGCGGGAGAGAGGTGTGTGTAGAGGGAGAGAGAAACGAGAGAAGAGAGAGGAGAAAGAAGGAGAGACTGTTGACGTAACGTCTTAGCGTCGCGTTTCAAAACATGAAAATTCCAGAAAAAGAAGCCTCCAAATGTCGACAGAGTTGAGGCTGACGATACAAGTATTGGCCCTGGGAATGGCCTTCTTTCTGCTGGCCGCCCATTTTATCATTATGTGGACGACGACGTTTTGGAATGCGGTACGGTGTCTTTGTGTCTCTCGCTCGCTCTCTCTCTCTCACTCTCTTCTCGTTCTATCTCGTTCTCTCTCTACCACTTTCGCGCTCTCAGACTCTCTCTCTCTCTCGCTCTCTGAGTCTCTCCCTCTCGCTCCTCTTTCTCTCTCCTCTCTCTCTCTCTCTCTCTCTCTCTCTCTCTCACTCGTTCCCTCTTTTTTTATTCCCGGCCCCTTTAAAGCATTGAGCGCGTAAGATAGCCACTTTTTTGAGGAAGCTGAAGTCAGCATCAGTCAGCATCCCTATTTTGCCTTCACAGGTCCTTTATAAAAGATACAATAGGGGAGCAGTCGAAGTTCTGCAAGAATCTAGCTTTTTTTCAGGGGAAGATCTTCCAAGACACGTTGCGGGCGTGGTACGTCCTGTGGAGTGCCCTGTTGTCTCTCATCCAGCCCTACACCCTCCTCCTCTCCAACCGAATCCTTCGCAACAAAATCTTTGGCGCCTTCCGGCCGAACAATCGCCCCGGCGGGTCCCGGGGTGAACATATTGAAGTGCGGGTGTCGATTGCTACTAGCAGAATTGCTTCCACGTCATAGTTTTGTGGTTTAAAGGAACGAGCAAGGCTTGGCTAGGGATTTTTTAGAACTAAGCTGTTAGCAGGGGGAACGAATTTTTTCCAGTAATCCTGTGCGGCCCTCTTACAAAATTTAAACCATTTTTAAAACATTTTACACATTTGTTAATTAGAATACTCGTAAAAGACGTTAGAAAATCGAGAATTTTTAAATTTTTTCCAAAACGTATAAAAAAAAAAATTACCAGAACGGTTAAATTCTCCAATTTTTAAAAATATTTAAGGTATTTAACCGAACTTTTTAGTAATCAAAAACTACTAAAAACAGTATAAAAATACACTATATATATATTAACAGCAGGTATACAAAACTCCTTACAAATTCCATAGTCAAACCTTGCCCGTCCCTTTAATAATACGTATTTTCATTTTTTTTAATTGTAATTACGATATTTCGCGGGTATTCGTAACAAAAACTTTTTCAACTTTATTGCTACAGTAATACAAATTTTTCGCAAACACTACAAAGCTCTACGGTATTGCACTGGAAGGGGTACACTAGCGGAATATCACAAAAATGACGAAGAAGAAAGCGGCCGGAAATTCTGATTAACTTAGCCGTTAAAAAAAGAAAACATTATTTTAGTAGATTTTGGCGTTTTTTTTATTTTTTATTTTTTTTGATGTTTGGAGGTGTCATTTTTTAGTTTTGATTTGGCGTAAAAAAAATTTGGAAGCATACGGTACTTTGGGTCATTTATTGAAATCTGCAAAGTTGCAAAAAAGTAGGTAAAAAGGGATGGTTATAAAAATAGGGCGAATACTAGCGAATCGGGGTGAATAACGGAAAACTCTGGTTTTCCAAACCGTGGCCTGGCCACCGTAGCCCTAGCCTAGTTGACGGGGGTGCCGACGGCGCTGCTGATGCGTTTGAAGCTCGGCGAACAGGTCGGGGAGGTGCCACGGAGGAAACGGCTGAAATGGGAGGGTTACGGTGGGGCTTGGATGGGGATACGCTATGGTATGTTACGCTACGTTACTTTGCACTACGCTGTGGTATGCTACGTTACGTCGCGTTATGCTACGTCACGTTGTGTTTCCGTACGTTACGCGACATTGACGCGGCGTTACGTGAGGTTACGCTACGCACGTTACATTAGTGGCGTTACGCTACGTTAAGTGACGCTACACTACGTGACGCTAGATTCCGCTACGTTGCGCTATGCTACGCGACATTACGTTGCGCTCCGCTACGTTACAATACTTACGTTCAGCTACGGTATGCTGCGCTCGGTCCGTAAACGCAACGCTAACTACGTTACACTCCATTTTTACGTGACTTTAAGCTAACTAGGGAAGTGCAAATAAAAAACCCAGCAAACTGCTTAGCAAAAATATGGGTCTGATAGAGTCGGCGACGGGGATTCCGAAACTGCAATCAGAATTTGCTAAACGCTTAATACAAAATAGTTATGAGCATTTTAAGTTTTGCACTACATTCTCCGCCCTCCCTTATGAGCCCCTCCCAAAGATGGGTGTCCGTCTGTCGAGTGGTGTAGTGGCTAACTAGCATGCCTCTGGGGCGGAGGGTCTCTGGTTCGACTCCCCGGTCATGCAAAACTTTTGCTTTTGGTCAAAGTCAACAACTTTAGACTTTTTCAAGAAGTTTCAAAGTCGAAAAGGTCCTTCTCTTAATTTTTAAATTTATGAAACTGATTGCAAAGTGGTGGCGGGAGTGTCAGTACTCTTGCGGATAGGGCACTAAAAAATTCACTTCTATTTTTTCGTAAGGCAGGCCTAGACGCAGTCAATATTAAAGAAAATTTTTAAAAATCTAAATTTCGGACTTCGAGCACAGAAAAGTCCCAAGTTGTTGACTTTGACCAAAAGCAAAGTTTTGCATGACCCGAACTGGCGTGCTGAACCGAGCCACTACACCACTCGCTGAGCAGTACCCATCTTTGGGAGGGGCTCATAAGGGAGGGCGGAGCATGTAGTGCAAAGCTTAAAATGCTCATAACTATTTTGTATTAAGCGTTTAGCAAATTCTGATTGCAGTTTCGGAATCCCCGTCGCCGACCCCATCAGACCCGTAGTTTGCTTAGCGGTTTGCTGGGTTTTTATTGCACTTCCCTAGTAAGTTGCGCCGCTCTGCGTGACATCCCGTTACGTTACGTTACCGACGTTACGCTACCTGGTTACGGTAGGAAACATTTACTTACGCTCCCTCTTCCTCAGCGATAGCCTGGCGGGTGGCAGAATTCAGGTAGGGTGAATTGGCACGAGGAACGGGGCTGGAAATGAGTGGGTAAAGAGGCCTCTCTCTGTCTCACCCTCACGCTGTGGTTCTCTCTCTCTCTCTCTCTCTCTCTCTCTCTTTCTCGCTCTACACTCACCCAACTGGCAGTCCTGTCTGCTGGTTGTACTGCTCGGCGGCCGACTCGGTCGAGTACAAGTTCATCGGCGAGTTGTACTGGAATACACAAGTAGCGTTAAGATCCCACCCTAAATGGTGCCCCAGTCACCGTACTACCTGCAAGTGATGCACCGAAGCTCCGGGCGACAGTTCGCGGCGTGTCCTCGGCGATGGGGCTTGGTAGCGCTGTTTGGAGGCTGTAAAAATTTGTGAAGTTTTGCCCAAGGTTAAGCCAAAGCAGACATACATGAACCCAAGCCTAAGCTATGTCTAAGCTGTCTAAGCTAAGCTTAAGCTAAGCCTAGGCCTGCGCCTAAGCCGGCGCCTAAGCCTAAGTTAAGCTAAGGCTAAGCTTAAACCTAACTCTAAGCCTGACCCTAAGCCTCGGCTATTACCTGGCGACAACGATCTAGCCTTCTGGAAGGGCGACGGCTGCCCAGCTCCGCCTCGTTGAATGTAGCTCTGGTCATTGTAGTTGACATCCGGGGCTTAAGATTTAAAGTTCAGGTTTCTCAAAAAAAATGACCTACCAAATTGGGCTCGCCTTCCAGAACCGGCTCCAGCTCCGGCGCCACCGCCACCGTATCCTGAATTGGCTCCAGCTCCAGCCCCGCTACCGTAACCTCCACCACCGTAAGGAGAACCTCCGAACGGGGCGCCGCCAGATCCGTGGCTACCGTACCCCTGGCCGCCGTGGGACCCGTTGGAGGCGCCTGGATTTGACAGTTTTTAAGGGTCAGGCAAGGTGCTTTCATCGATTTTGTTGACTTTAAGTGGGCTATACTTTATGTCTGCTTCACAGTCCATTTAAAGCAAAACCCACCAGATCCGAAGCCTCCAGCACTTGCCCCAAAGCCAGAATCGAGCGGGCGGAGGGCTCCCTGGTTTCTGAAAAAAATTAATGCATTTTAACTAAATCTGAATACAGTATAATCCTAATTAAAATTGAATTTAAATTAATTAAAATTAAATTAATTAAAATTCCATTTATTTAAATATCCTATTTGCCTCCTAGGGTAATAAACATGGCGCAATGCGTAAAAATCAACGTCCCGAGACTACTATGGGCAGAGGCGCCCCTCCACCTTCCAGCCCTTCCTCTTCTACCATTTTCTAATATTACCCCTCATTCCCAGCAACATCTTTTTGAGATGTCATGGAATTCGGGGGTGGTCGTGCCAAATCGCGGCTCTAATCGGTAAAGATTTTTAGTGGATCTTGCAGGTTTTAACTTCCTTGGTACTAGACTGATTGCGGGGGGTTCGCAGAGGTAGCTATTTCCCAGTAATTCATTGCTGCCTTATAACGACATATCGCCACTTTTTTTATTAAATGGTTTTAGATATCAATAATTTACAAAAAAATTGTAAAAATTTGTAAAAAAATTTGTAAAATTGTAAAAAGTTTCGAAATTCTTGATTTTTTGGTCCAAAATGTATGAAAAGTTGCCAAAAAGGTCAGAATCTTCGAATTCTCAAAGTTAAAAAAATACTTGTCGTAACTTTCTAGCAATAAAAACTACTAAAAAGACTAATAATGCATTGGATATTACCAGCATACCAATGAAAAAAACCAAAATTGGTTTTCCCCGCTAACAGTCCAGTACCCCATTTTTTACAGATCTCCTGGAGTGGAGATTCCCCCGCCAACGCTCTCCACTCCGGCCGAGACATTCCAAAAGCAACCGGCACCCCGGGATTCACTGAAGTGCAATGGGAGGCCGTCCAAAGAGAGAATCAAGCAAATGAAGAGAGAGAAGAAGAAGGAGGAAGCAGAAAAGGCCAAAGCTACTGTCGCCATCGAAAGCTGGTTGAAACGGGTACGTTCTCGACGGTCCGTGAACACCGAAGTGGCTTAGATAGGGCAGCCCGACCTCAAGAATGTCGACAACGATCGATACAAGGTATGGAATGGTGGGGTAGGACTGCGGGTATCTCCCGATGTTTATATCTCAGCTTCCCATTGGCCTAAAGGTGTGTAAAGTATATTTTTAAATCTTGTGAGATTCCGAATTTGCGTTATTTAGATAGCGTCGTCCAAAAAGATCGACGAGCCGGAGGCGAACAACGAGAATCGAGACAAGGTATGGGGAGCTCGAGCCTTATAAGATCGAAGCTTCTTCCGCATTCCCTGCAAGGCTTGGTCCCATCCCGAAGTCCGGACGGCGCTTAAAAACGCCTGCTTTTTAGCCTGGAAAGGAAGTGCGCAAATCGACAGAACAATGTGATGCTGCCCAGAAGTCCAAGATTGAACAGCCTATCTCCAGGATTGAACGGCCTGTCTCCCCTCCGAAATGTACTCAAATCACCTAAATAGGATCTTGTGCATTATCGGGGGGAAGAAGGCTCAATTTTCTAAGGAGCCGATTTTGCTGGCATAATTTGATTGAACATATAGTACTCCTTTGTCGACAAAAATTTGAAATTTTTGAAAAGGTTTGGTAGGACTCGAGATACCCCTCCCCCAGCCGGTCGCCGACTGTTTTATCTCGGCTCCCTGTTCACCTACAGGTATGGAAAGTATACCAAAATGTTCGTCGTGCTTTGGCGAGTATTTTGGTATACTTTACACCCTAGATGAGGGAGCAGGCATCTGGGACTAGGGGCGGGCCGGCTGGGGCGGCTGGGGGGGTATCTGGAGTTCAACCAAAATTTAGATAGTTTTTATTTAAATATCCTACTATATATAAAAAAATAGTGTCTGTGTGTGTGTGTATATTTGCATGCAACTTCCGTAAGTATGTACCGCACCTACAGCCTCAGGGGAAGGTTTTTAAGGTACGTATGATACGTCATTAGGTGCGTAATGGTCCCGAGATGGGTGCACACATATAAAATTTAAGAAAATCGGCTGTTTTCGATATTAAAATTAAGTTTTTGTAAAGATATCGAAAACCTCTTTGTTAGAGGCAATTAGCATTGACCGGGAGTGGCCGTAGCCTATAAAAATGGAGGAGCGTGCGCTTTTCATTTTTGGTGAGCGGCATTCGGAAAGCCCTATGTAAAGTCAGATTTTCAGAAGTCCTAGAGGTTCAGGGTTGAAAAGCCGCGAAGCGGTTTTTCAACCCTGGT
>CATQJA010001596.1:0-11538 GCA_958295435.1 Mesorhabditis spiculigera
TTTTGCTAACATAAGTCTCGTTCTTCAACGCCAACTTCTCACCTTAATTTGCCATTTCGACGAATTTCGCATCAGCGTAGCCTTTTTCGAACTGTTGCTTCTCTCTCTCTCTCTATCGCTATCTCTCCCCCTCTCTCTTTTTCTCTAGCTTTTTCTCTCTCACTCTCTCGCTCTCTCTCGCTCTCTACTCTCTCTGTCTCTTTCTCTCTCACTCTCTCGCACTCTCTCGCTCTCTACTCTCTCTCTGTCTCACTTCCTCGCTCTCTACTCTATCCCATTCTCTCTCCCTCTTTCTCTCTCTCTTTCGCTCTCTCTCCGTCTCTCTCTCTCTCTCTTTCTCTCTCTCTCTCTCTCTCTCTCTCTCTCTCTCTCTTTCACTCTCTCCTCTGTCGCGGGGTACGGTCTTTGCGCTTTATTTTTGCAACTTTGGGAACTTGGCCCCCATTTCCCCACGCCGTTTCATGGACCCCCGCCTTGTACTTACCTCGGCACGTTTTAGAATGGAGGTATTTTTGGGGATACCCGTTACTTTAAATTCCCAGATGCATCACGCAACAGGGTGTAGACACGCGCCAAAAACTGGGTATAAAAAATTTAAAACGTGCCCCCAATATTGCAAATTCCACCTCCGAATGGGGGTATCGCGTGGGAATTTTTGATCGTTGCCGAAACAATTAGGGTCCTTGGCCCAAGGGGGCTATTAATTTCGATTCCCCCATTCCGGACACCCGCAAATCTGCTCTGCCGAGGCCATAAACATATTTTGGGGTGGTAATTTGGAGTGGGGTGTAGCTGGGTGGAGGGGATGATTGGGCAATGATGTTGGGGGTTTATTGGGGGGTGCAAATGCAATCTTATTGGGTCCTAATGCTGGAATTAGATTCCGGGTGTCCTGGCAGTGATTCTTGAGGAAAAGGCAGGCTAGCGTTGATGCTTTAGGAAAAGGGTTATCAGCCAGAATTTAGAAAACAACCGGGTTATAGCTGAGTATCTTTAGGAAAAAGATATTAGCAGAGATTCTTGAGGAAGAACCATACTAGCAGAATTTCTTTAGGAAAAGTTACTAGCAGATATGCTTCAGGAAAGAGAGGCTAGCAGAGTTTTTTTAGGAAAGAGAGGCTAGCAGAGCTTCTTTGGGAAAAAGAGGCTAGCAGGGATCCTTTAGGATAGGGCAGGCTAGCAGCGGTTCTTTAGGAACCTCCAATGTCCCAGATTAAGCCTTTTTTTTATTTTTTGACTGGATTTTTATAGTTTTTTGTCTATTGTCTTTTTTAAAAACATACTATCGCGAGAGAACCCATTAATGCGGCATCGTCGCGTTGCGGCGGTGCGGCGTTGCGTCGCGGTTATACCAGGCCGCGACGCGGCCTGGCCAGCGTAGCAGAAGCTGACTAACCGAACGAAACGTAATCTTCTTCCTTTCCTGCGAATTAAGTTGGCACAAAACTCACGGAAAAGTCATCGAAAGGTCCCCAGGGAAGGCGTGGGTTGACGAGAGTTCTCGACCAAACAACCCCTCAATTATTTCCTTATTTTTCGAAATGACACCCTTTACAGGGCTTAAAACAGCACGAAGTGCTTGTTTTCGAATTCAAGGAGACCAGAATTGTTTTCAACATTTTTTTTGCCGAAAACGTGTTTAATCGTGGTTTTTTTTTTCAGGTATCGCGGCGCTAAAAACAAGTTTCAAAGCTTGTATTGGCACAAGATGTCTATGGATCCGTTTGCGTGAGTTTTTATATCTCTCTCGGTCTCTCTCTCACTTTCTCTATATCTCTTGCTTTCTCTCTCTCTCCCACTCGCTCTCTCCCTTTCTCTCTCGCTTTCAAGCCTGAATTCCAGATCCATGACAAACTAAATTAAAATGATGTAAGTTTGCCAACAAAATAATTTAGCTTTAGTTTTTGGTCTTAAATTTTTTCATAATATTTTTGTTTTTTTTAGCGTTTGTATATTTTTATTATCTTTAGTTTCTGCGTGCAAAATTTGGTTACTGTAACCGTAGACACGTATTTAAATACCTATCTTTTATTTGTTTTGTCGTTTAGCAACATCCCGACAGGTGCGAGCCTCGTCTTGGCGGCCATATCCATGCCCCTCTACGCGTCGATACTCTGGATTATTGTAGCGGAACGGCGGAGAAAAGGGCAGTTCTCCACGCTATTTTACGCTCTTACGTTGTCGCAGGTAAGAATTACGATCGTATAAACCTGGTTAATACCGTAAACCTTCCACTATCGTTCGAGAACTCGATGATTTTTAGGGATTTTTCGACCTCTTTGCCATGATAAATTATTTACTCTTTACATATGGGCGTAGTTTTCAATTCTTGATGGATTTTTATTGGTTGTTTCGGTGAGTTGAGGCTTCAATCGGCCTTTAAAATTCCTAGTTTCCTTGTAACGGACAAAAGGATGAAAAATCTCTGCTAGTTTGCCCTGCAGCTTTCGGACTTGCTGTCGCTTTCCCTTTAAAACAGAATTTCGTCTGGATGCCGTTCTCAAAATATTTCTGCTCGATTGCCTTCGCCCCTCCTAGCTGTCCCTTTAAAACAGCATTTCCGTCTCGATCACCAGTTCCCAAAAGATCTCTGCTCGCTTGCCATCTCCCACCCAGCTGTCCTGGTCCCTTTAAACCTTTTGGAAGCGCGTCGATTCCTGTCACCGCCCCTTTAGAATACTGTAATTCCTAGAGACACCTATTTACCTTCATGGTGTTATACCTATATCTATGTATGTCTATACCTCCGTCTTGTTGGAGTCTCTCTCATCACTCTCCATCGCTGTATCGCTATTTGCAAACCGACAAGCCGTCTCTACAAGGTATGTCTCTCTCTCTCTCTCTCTCTCTCTCTCTCTCTCACTCTCTCTCTCTCGCGCTCTCTCTTCCATGAATACATTTCAGTCGATGGCTGACCTACCTATGGTTACGGTATGCGGAGTGCATTATGGATTGGGTTGTCTCGTTTCAACACCTCTATTCCTTCAGAGAGCCGTATTCAACATGTTGCCCGATATGATTGATGTGGTGGTAGTCCATCTGCCGCTGGCGGTAGGGTTTTAAAAGCTGAAAACTACCCCAGCTTTGGTATTCAATGAATTCAGCGGTTTTTAAACTTTACTTTCCACGCTTTCAGGCAAATACAATGCAGGCGGCCGTCATCTGCTTGATCGCGACGGCATTTTGTGTTTTCTGCTATGCGGCCATTATTACTGTACTCTCCAGAGGAGAGCACTTTTCGGCAAAGTACGAAAAGAGAGAGAGAAAGAGAGAGAGAGAGAAGAGAGAGAGAGAGAGAGAGAGAGAGAGAGAGAGAGAGAGAGAGAGAGAGAGAGAGACGTTGACGTAACGTCTTGGCGTCGCGTTTCAAAACATGAAAATTCCAGAAAAAGAAGCCTCCAAATGTCGACAGAGTTGAGGCTGACGATACAAGTATTGGCCCTGGGAATGGCCTTCTTTCTGCTGGCCGCCCATTTTATCATTATGTGGACGACGACGTTTTGGAATGCGGTACGGTGTCTTTGTGTCTCTCGCTCGCTCTCTCTCTCTCTCTCTCACTCTCTTCTCGTTCTATCTCGTTCTCTCTCTACCACTTTCGCGCTCTCAGGCTCTCTCTCGCTCTCTCGCTCTCTGAGTCTCTCCCTCTCGCTTTCTTTCTCTCTCTCTCTCTCTCTCTCTCTCTCTCTCTCTCTCTCTCTCTCTCTCTCTCTTTCTCTCTCTCTCTCTCTCTCTCTCTCTCTTTCACTCGTTCCCTCTTTTTTTTATTCCCGGCCCCTTTAAAGCATCAAGCAGGTAGGACAGCCACGTTTTTTGAAGAAGCTGACGTCCGCAGCATCCCTATTTTGCCTTCCCTGGTCCTTTAAAAAAAGATAAAGGCAGGGGAGCAGTAGAAGTTTCGCAAGAATCTGGCTTTTTTTCAGGGCAAGGTCTTCCAAGATACGTTGCGAGCGTGGTACGTCCTGTGGAGTGCCTTGTTGTCTCTGATCCAGCCCTACACCCTCCTCCTCTCCAACCGAATCCTTCGCAACAAAATATTTGGCGTTTTCCGGGTCCCGGATCGCCCCGGCGGGTCCCGGGGTGAACATATTGAAGTGCGGGTGTCGATTGCTACTAGCAGAATTGCTTCCACCTCATAGTTTTGTGGCTTAAAGGAACGTGCAAGGCTTGACTATGGATTTTTTGGTACTGGTCTGGTAGCGGGGGGAAACCAATCTTTCTCAATAATGCGGCATGGTCCTTTAACAAATTATGAACTATTTTATAGCATTTTACACAGTTTTTAGATGTAAAAGACTCATAGAAATTTTTTACTTTTTGCTCAAACTGTATTAAAAACCAAAAAAAATAAAATTTATACCATTTTTAAAAATACTTAAAGTATTTAACTGAACCTTTTAGAAATCAAAAACTACTAAAAACAGTATAAAAATACACTATATATATTAACAGCAGGTATACAAAACTCCTTACAAATTCCATAGTCAAACCTTTCCCGTCCCGGTAATAATATGTATTTTTATTTTTTTTTAATTGTAATTACGATATTTCGCGGGTATTCGTAGCATAAACTTTGAAAACTTTATTGCTACAGTAATACGAATTTTTCGCAAACACTACAAAGCTCTACGGTATTGCACTGGAAGGGGTACACTAGCGGAATATCACAAAAATGACGAAGAAGACGCAAGGGGCGAAAAATCTGATTATTTCGGCGCTTAAAAACAAAATAAAAAGTTATTTTTGTAATTTTTATGCTTTTTGATTTTTAGATTTGGGTTTTTTGTCAGAGGCATACGGTACTCTGGGCGGTTTATAGAAATCTGCAAATCCGAACTTTACCAAAAATCCGTGCGTTTTTACCAAAAAGATGGCAAACACTAGCGAATCGGGGTGAATGACGGAAAACTCTGGTTTTCCAAACCGTGGCCTGGCTACCGTAACCCTAGCCTAGTTGACGGGGGTGCCGACGGCGCTGCTGATGCGTTTGAAGCTCGGCGAGCAGGTCGGGGAGGTGCCGCGGAGGAAACGACTGAAATGGGAGGGTTACGGTGGGGATTGGATGGGGATACGCTATGGTATGTTACGCTACGTTACTTTGCACTACGCTATGGCATGCTACGTTACGTCGCGTTATGCTACGTCACGTTGTGTTTCCGTACGTTACGCGACATTGACGCGGCGTTACGTGAGGTTACGCTACGCACGTTACATTAGTGGCGTTACGCTACGTTAAGTGACGCTACACTACGTGACGCTTCATTCCGCTACGTTGCGCTATGCTACGCGACATTACGTTGCGCTCCGCTACGCTACAATACTTACGCTCAGCTACGGTATGCTGCGCTCGGTCCGTAAACGCAACGCTAACTACGTTACACTCCATTTTTACGTGACTTTAAGCCACGTTGCGCCGCTCTGCGTGACATTCCGCTACGTTACGTTACCATACGTTACGCTACCTGGTTACGGTAGGAAACATTTACTTACGCTCCCTCTTCCTCAGCGATAGCCTGGCGGGTGGCAGAATTCAGGTAGGGTGAATTGGCACGAGGAACGGGGCTGGAAATGAGTGGGTAAAGAGGCCGCTCTCTGTCTCACCCTCACGCTCTCGCTCTCCCTCTCTCTCTCTCTCTCTCTCTCTCTCTCTCTCTTTCTTTCTCTCTCTCTCTCTTTCTCGCTCTACACTCACCCAACCGGCAGTCCAGTCTGCTGGTTGTACTGCTCGGCGGCCGACTCCGTCGAGTACAGGTTCATCGGCGAGTTATACTGGAATACAAACGTAGCTTAAAGATCCCACCTAAATGGTGCCCCAGTCACCGTACTACCTGCAAATGATGAACCGATGCGCCGGGCGACAGTTCGCGTCGTGTCCTCGACGATGGGGCTTGGTAGCGCTGTTTGGAGGCTGCAAAAAATTATAAAGTGTCCAAGCCTAATCCAAAGAAGACATACAGGGTGTCCAAAAAAAAAGACCCCCCCAAAAATTTGAGCCAGAGGGCAAATACGGAGCTGAAAATTTGCACAGAGGTAGCGAAGCCAATTTCCCATGTATATGGAAAGTTTGAGCCATATCGGCCGACGGGTTTTAAAGTTATAGCGAAAATACTTTTCATTTTTAATTTAATATGGGGATTCCTGCAATTTGCATAAAAAATATGCGTTATTCTTGCATTTACGAGCCGATTTTGCATAAATTTTGCCAAAAAATGCCATTCTCTTGCTAGAGCTTTTGGAAAACGATTGCTCATGCAGCGTGAAAACGAACAGCAAGACCGCTGAGTACAAGATACATTGGTTGAAACTATCGTTCAGCGCCTGAACTTCGCTTAGACTTTGGACTGACTTAAACCCAAGCCCAAATCTAAACCTAAGCACCACTTAAAGGGATAGGGGCGGCATAAGTCAATCGATTACGCGCGGGAAAGAAAATGTCTCTGCGCCTCGCCCCTGGGCGCCCTCTCTCGTCGCCGGTCGCGCTGGGACCTGTTGAACCCCCCCTCCCCAAGGGGGGTTCAACAGATGCCGTCCTCATCTCTTTAAAAGCTCATCGAACTCTGTTTCGGGGCTAGCGCGAAGCAGATTGCCAAAATGCACAATAAGGCGTGGTTTGGATCGATGAAACAGTTGTTTTCACACTCTTTTTACTCTTCATACGCAATCGTTCGCGCCATGCTCCAGCAAGAGAATGGCATCTTTTGGCAAAATTTATGCAAAATCGACTCGTAAATTCAAGAATACCGCATTTTTTTATGCAAATTGCAGGAATCCCCATATCAAACTAAAAATGAAAAGTATTTTCGCTATAACTTTAAAACCCGTCGGCCGATATGGCTCAAACTTTCCATATACATGGGAAATTGGCTTCGCTACCTCTGTGCAAATTTTCAGCTCCGTAGATGTCCTCTGGCTCAAATTTTTGGGGCGGTCTTTTTTTTTGGGACACCCTGTATATGAGGCCAAGCCTAACAAGGAGTCGTTTTTGGGTGATATTGGAGTTTTTCAACGAGACCTAGCTAGTTCGATAGAGAAAAAAATTCTGAACAAGATGTCGTTTTCCAAATCTGCTAACCGTGTATTGTATTCAATAAAAATTAATTTTAATGAAAAAATTTCTGGACGTCAGGCTGCGACCCATGGATCAGGCCGGGGACATAGCCCATAGCGCGATCCAGCATCCGCATGAGATCGTGTCCTAGTGGATAGTGCCGGCGCCTATCAAACTTTTGCAAAATTATGCCCAGGGTTCGGAACTTATTGTGATTTATTGTTTTGCTTTTTGGTTTTGCGTGCCATTGAAATCGAATTTGGCATTATCGAGCAAAAAGCAAAAGAGTTTTACTAGCGAGGAGTCGAACCCGCTGGCAAAAAAAAAGACAAAAACTTATGAAGCAAGCGCACTACCAATAGGCCAGCTGGTCATGGCTGGAGGGAGGCCTAAAGGGGGCTATGTTGACGCGCACCCAGAGCGCAGAATCTGCGGAACAGGCGGAAAATGATGGTTAGATTAATGATTTTCAAATTAATTTTTATTGAACAGCGTACACGGTTAGCAGATTTGGAAAACGACATCTTGTTCAGAATTTTTTTCTCTATCGAACTAGCGAGGTCTCGTTCAAAAACTCCAATATCACCTAAAAACGACTCCTTGTAAGCCAAGCCTAAGCTAAGCCTAAGCTGTCTAAGCTAAGCTTAAGCTAAGCCTAGTCCTGCGCCGAAGCCAGTGCCTAAGCCTAAGCCTACGGCCAAGCCATTACCTGGCGACAACGATCTAGCTTTCTGGAAGGGCGACGGCTGCCCAGCTCCGCCTCGTTGAATGTAGCTCTGATCATTGTAGTTGACATCCGGGGCTTAAGACTTAAAGTTCAGGTTTCTTCAGAAAACGCCCCACCAAATTGGGCTCGCCTTCCAGAACCGGCGCCAGCTCCGGCGCCACCGCCACCGTATCCAGAATTGGCTCCAGCTCCAGCCCCGCCACCGTAACCTCCACCGCCGTAGGGAGACCCTCCGAAGGGGGCGCCGCCAGATCCGTGGTTACCGTACCCCTGACCGCCGTGGGACCCGTGGGAGGCCCCTGAAGTTGAAAGTTTTTAAGGGCCGGGCAAGGTATTTTTATCGATTTTGTTGACTTTAAGTGGACTATAATTTATGTCTGCTTCACAGTCCCTTTAAAGCAAAACCTACCCGATCCGAAGCCTCCAGCACTGGCCCCAAAGCCGGAATCGAGCGGGCGGAGGGCTCCCTGGTTTCTGAAAAAAATTAATGTATTTTGACTTGATCTAAATACCGTATGATCGTAATTAAAAATTATTTAAATATCCTATTTGCATCCTGGGGTAATAAACATGGCGCAATGCGTAAAAATCAGGGTGCCGGGATTAATACGGGCCTCCCTCCACCCTCCAGCCCTCCCTCTACTACCCTTCTCTAATATTACCCTCATTTCCAATCACATCTTTTTGAGATGTCATGGAATTCGGGGGTGGTCGTGCCAAATCGCGGCTCTAATCGGTATATTTTTTTGAGTGGATCTTGGCTAAACTCCAGATAACCTAACCCCCCAGCCGACCCCCACCTACCGTATCTCGGCTCCCTGTTCATCTACAGGTGTGTAAAGTATACCAAAATGTTCGTCTTGCTGTGGCGAGTATTTTGGTATACTTTACACACCTGTAGATGAACCAGATACTAAAGATGAGTGCCGGCTGGGGAGGGGTTATCTGGAGTCTTACCTGGATCTTTGCCGATTTTAACTTCCTTGATACTAGACTGGGTTAGAGTGCAGTTTACCTTTTTTTGCAACTTTTGTAACTCGGCTCCCTGTTCGTCTACAGGTGTGTAAAGTATACCAAGATACTCGCCAGTGCAAGACGAACAGTTTCGTATACTTTCCATACCTGTAAATGAACAGGAAGCCGAGATACGGTAGGTGGGGTCCGGGCTGGGGGGGGGGGGGTGTTGGCAGAAGTAGCTTTTTCCCAGTAATCCATTACTGCCATATAACGGCATCTCGCTCCTTTTTATAATCATAAATGGTGTTTAGATATTAATAATTTAATTAATAAAAATGCTCGAAATTTCTGATTTTTTGGTCCAAAATGTATGAAAAATTGCCAAAACCTTCAAATTTTTCTAAATTTAAATAGTAAAAAAACTAAGAACATTATAAAAGGACATTATATATTACCCACATATCTACGAGAAAAAGAAAAATGAGTTTTTCCTGCCCCCCCGCTAGTAGTCCAGTACCGGATTTTTTACAGCTCGCCTGGAATCGAGATTCTCCCGCCAACGTTCTCCACCCCAGCCAAGACCTTCGAAAAGCAACCGGCACCCCGGGATTCACTGAAGTGCAATGGGAAGCCATCCAAAGAGAAAATCAAGCAAATGAAGAGAGAGAAGAAGAAGGAGGAAGCAGAAAAGGCCAAAGCTACTGTCGCCATCGAAAGCTGGTTGAAACGGGTACGTTCTCGACGGTCCGTGAACACCGAAGTGGCTTAGATAGGGCAGCCCGACCTCAAGAATATCGACAAGAATCGATACAAGGTATGGAATGGTGGGGTAGGACTCCGGGTATCTACACATGTTTATATCTCAGCTTCCCATTGGCCTAAAAGTGTGTAAAGTATGTTTTTAAATCTGGTGCGATTCCGAATTTACGTTGGGTTAGAGGTGAGCTTACCCCCCAGCCGTAACTTTTCAGCCATACGTCCTATTAATGCGCCGAGTATCTCAAAATGTTCCCCGTGGTCGAATTACTATAAAAAAGTTGTTTCCTTACATCAAAAATGGTTAGAAAAATTTTTATAACAATTATAAGTCCGGGTTTTCTTTAGTTAATTTTTGCTGTTCCAAAGTGATTTTTCGTATCTCGGCTATCTTTTGACGTCCAGAGCTGTCAATAGTACCAAAATGTAGCTCTTGCTCTGGAGAATAAGCCTACAGTACGTTTGAGTGGAAAAATAACGGAAAATAAAAAATATTTGAGTTGTAGACTCCTAGTACATCGAAGCATAGCGGCTTAATCTTTTCAACTTTCAAAATCTTGTAAAAATTTTTTTAGCAATTTTTGCCGCAAGAAAACAACTTTAAAATAATTCGACCACGGCGAACATTTTGAGATACTCGGCGCATTAATAGGACGTATGGCTGAAAAGTTAGGGCTGGGGGGGTAAACTGCGCTTAATCCTTACGTTATTTAGATAGCGTCGCCGAAAAAGATCGACGAGCCGGAGGCGAACAACGAGAATCGAGACAAGGTATGGGGAGCTTGAGCCTTATAAGATAAAAGCTTCTTTCGCGGCTGAACTCCAGATAACCCCCCAGGCCGCCCCCAACTTTTGTATGTCGGCTCCCTGCTTGTTTTGCGGTGTGTAAAGTATACCAAAATGCTCGTCAGAGCAAGAAGAACATTTTGGTATACATTACATACTTGTAGATCAACAGGCGGCCGAGATAAAAAAGTTGTGGACCGGCCGCGGGGCGGGGGTGGGTATCTGGAGTCTTACCGCTCGACGAGACTAATCGGACGATGTAGCCTGCTTTTTAGCCTGGAAAGGAAGTGCGCAAATCGGCAGAACAATGTGATGCTACCCAGAAGTCCAAGATTGAACGGCCTGTCTCCCCTCCGAAATGTACTCAAATCACCTAAATAGGATCTTTTGCATTATCGGGGGAGAAGACGGTAAGAGTCTAGTTTACCCCCCCCAGCCCTAACTTTTCAGCCATGCGTCCTATTAATGCGCCGAGTATCTCCAAATGTTCGCCGTGGTCGAATTACTATAGCCAAGTTGTTTTCTTCATCAAAAATTGTTAGAAAATTTTTTACAAGATTTTGAAAGTTGAAAAGATTAAGCCGTCATGCTTCAATGTATCAGGAGCCTAAAACTCAAATATTTTTATTTTCCGCTATTTTTTCGACTCAAATGCACTGTAGGCTTATTCTCCAGAGCAAGAGCTACATTTTGGTATTATTGACAGCTCTGTACGTCAAAAGATAGCCGAGATACGAAAAATCACTTTGGAACAGCAAAAATTAACTAAAGAAAACCCAGACTTATAATTGTTATAAAAATTTTTCTAACAATTTTTGATGTAAGGAAACAACATGGCTATAGTAATTCGGCCATGGCGAACATTTTGTGATACTCGGCGCATTAATAGGACGTATGGCTGAAAAGTTAGGGCGTGGCGTAACCCGACTTTAGCCGAGAAGACTCAGTTTTCTAAGGACCCGATTTTGCTGGCATAACTAGATTTAACCTATAGTACTCCTTTGTCGACAAAAATTTGAAATTTTTGAAAAATTTTTGTAGGACTCGAGATACCCCGCCCCAGCCGGGCCACCAACTTTTGTATCTCGGCTCCCCGTTTATCTACAGGTATGGTAAGTATACCAAAATCCTCGCCAGAGTAAGACAAACATTTTGGTATACTTCACACACCTGTAGATGAACAGGGAGATACAAAAGTTGGGGGCCGGCTGGGGGGGGGGGTATCTGGAGTTCAGCCAAAATTTTAGATAGTTTTTATTTACATCTA